>CAUYRT010077089.1:0-24202 GCA_963574885.1 Lepilemur ruficaudatus
AGAAAGAAATTAGTTGGCCAGCTAAAAATATATACAAAGAATTACCCGGGCATGGTGGCGCATGCCTGTAGTCCCAGCTACTTGGGAGGCTGAGGCAGAAGGATTGCTTGAGCCCAGGAGTTTGAGGTTGCTGTGAGCTAGACTAACGCCACGGCACTCTAGCCAGGGCAACAAAGTGAGACTCTGTCTCAAAAAAAAAAAAAAAAAAGAAGGAACTGAATAACAGGCTGTGTCTTCCCTGCCTCTGAGGCTAAGAGAATGTACAAAGACCAGGAAGCAGGGTATCTTCCTATCTGCTTCAGCAGAAGACTTACGGACAGCTTATCTCCACATAATGAGCTCAAAGAGAGGAGATCACTTTGCTCTCCACATCTTTGACTGCTGTCTCAGGATATTCCACAACCAACTCTGAACCCCACTGAGTCAACAAAGGAAACAAAAATATATCTAAAGGAAGAAAAACGGAAATAAAAGATTTTCCAACTTGAATGAAAGGAGAAGATGATCACTGTTGAGACTCAGATTAGTGGGCTAAAAGATCAAATGCAGAAAATATCTCAAAGCATGGAGGAAAGATATAAAACATTAAAATCATGAGAGAAAGAACAAGCAACTTGAGGATAGATCCAAGAAGGCTGGCATAGCATATTATAATGGGAGATCCACATGGAGAAAAAGGCACATAGAAGAAAAGCCAATAATTACACACGTGAAAGGAGAAAATTTTTTTGGACCAACAGATACCTGAGTCTACAGATTGAATGAATACACCAAGTTCCAGGCTGGATTGATAAACACACACACACCATGCATACGCACACACCTAGCACGATTCTGGCAAGATTCTGGAACTTTAAGGAAAAAAAAAAGAAAACTTATACAAGCTTCCATACAGAAAGAATAAATTGCTTATTATACAGAAGACAGAATCAGACCTCTTCTGCATCACTGGCAGCTAGAAGTTACTATAATAACATCCACAGACTTCTGATAGAAAAGGATTTCAACTCAAAAATTTCTTGACGAGCCAAGACTTCATTTAGTTGTCATGGTGATAGGAAGATACTTGCAGATATGTAAAAAATCAAAGACTAATACCTACATTTTCCCACCTAAAGAAAGTACTTGAGAAGAAACTCTAGCCAAACAACAGATTAACCATAACAGAGACTGCAGGATGATAAAGAAGGGATGAAATGATAGTAAACAACAAAACTTAGAGTAAATAGACCAATATAAAGACAGATATAGATATATAAAAAAATATACACAGAAAATCAAAGACTGAGAATGTTTAAGTGTTGATACCAAACAACCTAACAGCTAAATATGTAAGGCAAAAGCTGTAAGAAATAGAAGAAGACATATAAAACACAATTATATTGGGAGACTTAAATACTTTTATTTTAGAATTGGACAAGTCAGATATATAACAAATGTGGGATGATATAGGAATTTAATAGTACAATTAATAAACTTGATGTCGTATCTATGTATAGGATCTAACATCCTTCAAACAAACAACGGCAAAATCTGTTTTGGTACCCATAGAATATTTACAAAAGTCAGTCATATTTGACCATGAAGAAAAACCTTAAAAGATTCTAAAAACCACATTTTCTGATCTCAATCCAAAAGATTGAAAACAAATACTGTAAAGACAACCAAAACCATACACAAAAAAGAAAAGCAATGAAAAAGAACATTTTTTACCAAAATCCAAATGTCACAGTGGAAAATTCTCAGAAGAAAATGTATACCTTAAATGTTTTCATGAAATAATATAAAAATAAAGTTAATTTTTAACCTCAAGAAATTAGGAAAGAAAAAAGCAACTAAATATATTTTTAAAAATTAGGAAAAGGAGACCTGGTGCGACGGCTCACACCTGTAATCCTAGCATTATGTAAACCTGAGGCAGGAGGATCCCTTGAGGTCAGGAGTTCGAGACCAGCCTGAGCAAGAGCGAGCCACCGTCTCTACTAAAAATAGAAAAAATTAGGTGGGCATGGCAGTAAATGCCTATAGTCCCAGCTACTACAGAGTATGAGGCAGGAGGATCACTTGAGCCCAGGAGTTTGTAGTTGCTGTGAACTATGTTGATGCCATTACACTCTAGCCCAGGTGACAGAGCAAGACCCCGTCTCAAAAAAAAAAAAAAATTATTATAATAGAAAAAAAGTAAAAATAAATATAAACTTTGCAAAACTTAAGATCTAGGCTGATTAAGAAAAACATGGGGCAAAAGTAGTTAAAATTAAGAATTCTAGCACTGGGCAAAAGTAGATAAAATTAAGAATTCTAGAAAACTACAAATAGAGGAGAAATTCAAAGTATAATAAGAGAAACCCATGGCAACAAACTGGAATCCTAACGAAAATAGGTGATTTCCTAGTAAAAGCAGCAATTACCAAAATGGGCCCTGAAATAAACTATAAATAGCATAGAAAATCTTGGAGTGTTCATTAAAAATCATACATTGGGAAAGATCCCAGAGTTACATGGGTTTACGGCTGAGTATTAGCTGACCTTTACTTAATTCCAATGTTATTTTAAATGACCAAGGCCTAGGGAAAAAAATGAAATTTTTCTTATTACATTTTATGGTTTAATGTCAAAGCTTGATAAATTAACATATTCCATCTAATCTATAATGCTAATGGTTATAAAATTCACATTATTTGATGTACCATTACAAAAGTACTTTCTTAGCACTTAAATTTTTTTTTACTGAAATCACTGCTTTAGGCTTATTTTAATAGATTTTTTTTACTATCATTTTTGTGCATTGATTAAAAAAGAAAATATCTTCATATTCAGAGTCTTACTCTTCTGAATCACTTTTTAATTCAAAGCTGTTATCGGTGTTTTTCCATATAATATTGTCTTCTGCACCAAAAAGCATTGGTTCTATGATCTTTTCCAGAAGAAAGATCCATTATTGTCTCAGATTTTTTTTTCCAAGCTGCTGACATTCCATTGGCAAATTTTGATGCATAGCTTTCTTGCTCTTGCCAGGAGGTGTCAATGGAGGGTTCCCTGCAAGTTTACACCTGCACAGGTGATGATAGCTGTCATGACTTAGGCTGGCCAATAGCAGTCATCAGCTGCATCCTGATTTCAGAGATACTAAAGTGTGAAAAAATACGCTTCATGGAATCAGTGCAGTATAATAGTACAAAAACAGAAAACTATAGACTCATCTCATGTATGAAATAGGAACACAAACCTTCTGGAAATGGTATTAGCAACCAGAATCTTGCAATGTATCAAAAGAATAATGACCAAACACCAGACCCTCAATTCTGAGGAGCAGTTGGGCAATTTACAGGAAGAGAAATTGAGTGAAGATACTGAAGCCATGAGGAGAACAGTGCTGCTGTCACCTTTTCTTTTCTAAACAGTAAGTATCCACCTGGAGACTCGAGTTACAATCCTAGTTCAGTCACTTACCATCCATGTGACTTGCACCAGCACAAGTCATTTCCTGGTTCCTGTTCCCTGGAGTATAAGGAGAGCCGTACACCTAAGGTCCTTTTCAGTTCTGATATCCTAGGAGTTCATGAGTCTGGGACAGTTTCTCATCCACCAAAAATCCAGCCCAGATTTTATATAGGATCTTGTACATGTCAAAGCTTTAGTTTGTCGGGTAGAAAACTGGTTGCACTGCCCCATAAATCCTCCTGCTCTTTAATTTCACACTACAGTGCAGGGTCTAATCACAGCTCGAATAGAAATAAAAAATTACCAGGTTCCCCTCCCCAGCTTATTTCAAACAAATATGCATGTCCTGGCTGCTTTCTGAACCCCCTGTAAAAGCCTAGGCAGGCCTGCTACGCAATGGCCTTCAGTGAGAGTCATGAGACTCGGTGTTGATCTTGTTTCAAAGGCCACCTCTGAGCTTCTCACACACACAGACACTCTCTTCCTGCAACTTCTTAGTCTCCTCTTGATACTTATTTTTATTGAAAATCAATTTATATATGTTTATTCACTTTTTTATTGTGGAAAAGTACACGTAAGTGAAAATTTACCATTTTAACCATTTTTAGTTGCACAGTTCAGTAACATTCAGTGCCTTTACATTACTATGCAACCTGTTTACTTACTTTTTCCATTTTTAAAAATAATTACATGCCCTTAGTAACAAATTCAAATAGCACCTAAAGGTATAAAATGAAAAGTGAAAATCTCCCAGTCATTGTCTCCAAAGGAAATTACTTAAGTTTCTTGTGGATTCTTTTAGCAATATGTTGAATTTATATATCAATATATATGTGTACTTTTTTATACATGCAGTTTTTATTTTTAAAGATTTATACACATTGTGCTGCCCCTTGCTTTTTTCATTTAATAGGATATCTAGGAGCTGTTTCTATGTCAACACATACAACTCTACCTTGTTCTTTTTGTTGTTTTTAAATGTATGATTATGAGGTAATTGATTTAATAAGTATCCTAGTGGTAGCATTATGTTGTTTCCAGTTTTTTGTGGCTGTTGTTTCTTTTTCTTGTTACTGTTACCTTTTCTATTATTAAATACAAGTATCATCCTTGTGCATGTAATTTGTCATACATTAGCTACTATATCTGTAGTCTCAATTCCTGTCTGTGCAGGGCCGGGCATGATGGCTCACCCCTATAATCCTAGCACTCTAGAAGGCCAAGTCTGGAGGATCGCTCAAGGTCAGGAATTCGAGACCAGCCTGAGCAAGAGCCAGACCCTATCTCTACTAAAAATAAAAAGAAATTAGCCAGACAACTAAAAACATAGAAAAAATTAGGCAGGCATGGTGGGCATGCCTGTAGTCCCAGCTACTCAGAAGGCTGAAGCAGAAGGATTGCTTGAGCCCAGGAGTTTGAGGTTGCTGTGAGCTAGGCTGACGCCATGGCACTCTAGTCCAGGTAACAGAGTGAGACTCTGTCTCAAAAAAAAAAAAAAAAAATTCCTATCTGTGCAATGGCAAGATTAAAGGAGATATGCCAGTAACTGGTTTATTTCAAATATTCTCTTTATTTACATACACACACACAAACACACACACACCATGAAATACTATTAATATCAAATACTCTCTTCTTGGTAGAGTATAAATGTGACATGATTTTGCTTTTCCAATCATTGCTTTCAACTATGTGATGTTGAATGTCCTTTGGGCTCTTAAGGACATCTTGAGCAGATTCCATAACTTTCCAGTGCATTTAGAATTTCAAAGCTAATTCAACGCTCTCCGCTTCTCTTGAGAAACTTGGAGAAGCTCCTTCAGTGATGGAGACAGGGAGGAAGAAGGGTGGTGGGGGGAAGGGCAAACACTTCTTGACTTTAAACCCCTCTTGTTGGCAGATGGTTGATGTTATCTGTGTAGCAAGCATCAAGATGTTGAGTTCTTCAGAAGGGTCATGTGAGGACTCCCTCTCTGTTATACAGTTTCCTGATCTGCCTCTAGCTCAGCCTCTTATATCCCACCTTCCACCCCGTTGGACCACTGGGATCCACTTCAGAGCTATTTCTCTGGGTGACGTTATTGGATGGGATACTGGCAGATAAATCAACCCCAGATATTTTCTGTAGGGTCCTGCGAACCCTCTCAGCCATCAGGAGTCAGGTGTTCTTACCACATCAGATGGTGCAGAGCGGACTGCTGCACCCTTTCTCCAACTCTTTTTCCCATGTCAGGCTGACACAGGAGGATAAATTTGTCTGCACCTAAGCAGACATTACAGAATGAAATATCTATCTCCCTTTCTTGCTGGCACCCCTAATCTTTATTAATGATTCTCTTGGAGTTCTCATTCACCCGGATTCAGGAAAGGCTAAGTATCCCTCCTTCTCTCCCTCAAAGAAGAATGGAAAAGCCCTTCACTGTCATCACTGTAGTCTTTTCCCACAAGAGTATTACTGACTACTACTCCCATTCCTCCCCAGTCTTCCTAAATGGACTCAGCATGTTGCTGAGGTGGTGTCAGTCGCAGTAGTGACAGTTTTGTCTTCTATAGGAACAGGAAGAAGAATAAACCAGACAGGGAATGCAAAGCTCCAATCCTCCTGCTCTCATATGAGTATCTCTTGTGTACATGTTGAACTATTTTGTGGGGGCATGCTTGACTTCTTATAATCAGCTACAGAGTAATGTCTTGCCTCTACCAGTGTGAGAGCAGGTATTACCAAAGGCAGTGGATCTGTTGTGAATGCTGGGCTTGCAATGGCGGAGGAGAAATCAGCATCCCTTGAAGCCAGTGTTGAGGTGCTTAAGGAGAGACCTCAAGGGGAGTGCAATAAAAAATTTGGCTGGCCTTTATCCCCAGTTCCTGGGTGGTAACCTCTAAATCCTTGAAATTTCCAGAGTGATCAGAGTGTCTTGTTATTCACCTGATAGTTTATGCTAAAGTGGTGACTCATGATCATTTATGCTAATGAGATGACTCGGGATAAGGACTAGCCATGCCAGAAAGACCAACCATGTGTTTAGGAGGGTTGGATTTTAAGTGATGTGATATCAGCTTGACTTCCAGGAAAGGGAGAGGGGCTAGAAATTGAGTTTAACAATGTGGACAATGATTCAATCAACTGTGCTTATATCGAGAGATCCCCGTAAAAACTCTGGACATTAAAGTTCAGGTGCACTTTACCGGTTGGCAATACTCAGCATGTTGTCACACACCAGTGTGCCAGGAGGATAATGCATCCTTGAGGATGATGGAAGCTTTGTGTTCAGGACTCTCTCAGACCTTGCTTTTTGCCTCTGCCTTTGTGACTCTGGTTTATATCCTTTTGTTATAATAAAACTGCAATACAATAACAGTAACACTATAATTGTAAATATAGTGCTTTTCTTGAGTTCCATGGGTCATTCCAGCAAATTATTAAACATGAGGGGATAGAGGGCACCCTTGACTTTATAGTCCGCTGGTCAGAATTGAAGGTGGCCTGGAGACCCTTGAACTTGCAGCTGTTGTCTGAAGTGAGGGCAGTCTTGTGGAGGATTGTGCCCTTCACTTGGGAAGCTTTGACCTTACTCTGGGTGGTTGGTGTTAGAATTCGTTATAGGGAGGAAGAATCTCTAGGCAGAAGTTGGGACTGTGAGGTCTAGTCACCCCTAACCTGAGAGAGAGTCTTACTTCCATGACACAAAGAGTTAAGAAAATTAATTTCCATTCATGCTCATTAGTGAAGAGTTGACCAGCCCTGTGACTTAGCAAATGGACTGTCCATCTGCAATGTTCTCCCATGTCTCTGCTCTAAAGACTTGGCCCAGTGGGCTACTTCTACATCCCAAGGGAAGATAGTAGGTTCATCAGGGACCTTAAGTTATTCAACTTTGTGAATACCTCTCTGAGAAGCTACAACAATGCTTCCCTATGACACATACTCACAATAATAGTAATAGTAATAGTAGTTGTAATAATTTAACGGAACTCGAGAAGGTCCACATATGGTGGCCAATGGGCTTGCGAATCATCTATCTTGTGGGTTATAAAAGAAAAGATCAGGCCAAAACAAGGAAGACTGAAAGCAAATGTGATGAAAGTTTATGAAATCATGAAGGGTATGGATGAGGCAACCAGAGAGTGGGCTTGTTCCCCATTAAATTTCAAAGTATTTCAATCTTGAAGCAGGAAACTTTAACCCAAGCAATATACACAGTCGATAATGGACTGGAAGAATCTGTTAGTTAATGAAATAGCGCAAGTTGGAAATATAAAAAATGTTTAGAGGAAACTCAAGAGAGACAAACCAAAATAGATTATTTCTTAAGGAGAAATTTAGGGAATTATTATAACTTTCTGAGGTCATGGAGCAGAGTCAAGCATTCATAAAATACCTACCGAGGATTCACTCCAGAAGTAGAGCCCTCAGCTGGGATGAATGGAGATGACTCAGTTTCATCTTCTGAAAGGAGGGGACCCAACGACATCAGACTTGTCTCAGCCTGCTTAGGACTCTCTGAGGCTCACTTGGTTGCCCAGTCATGCTGGAACTTTGTGACCTGCCCTCAGATGTCAGTCTACACACCCCAGAAGAAATCATTTTTGTCCTTGTTATTGTATCCCTGACAAACTTCCATTTCTACCAGCACTGTCCAGCACTCTGGTAGGAAGGGATCCTGGAAAAGTCTTGGCAATTTGTCCTTATTTATGGAGGAATCCAGCTCCAGGCCAAAATCCTATGTGTGGTCTTTCAGGCCTGACCATAGGCAATTGCTAGGCTTTGCCTGACAGGCCTGATGGGGGAGAAGCTGCCCTCGCCATAGAGCACTTTCACTGCCAGTGCATTACAGTTTTCTTAGTGGGGGAGTGGTGGTTGCAGTCAAGGACTCAGTTCTCCTCTTTCCATCCAACCAGCCATGCATATATGCATATTTACATTCCTAGCCCTGGTACCTTCGTTCAGAGGCCTCCTTATTGGGAGCCTTGCTGATGCACCTTTCTCCACTTTGACTTAGTGCCTTTCCACTCCTAGCCCTTCCCACTCTCTCTCTTCCCCTGGCCCACAGGTCCATAAAGAAGACAGAGCCTTTTGTTCCAGGCCCCTTGCTAGTGAGAGGATTCCCTCCATGTGCTCTGCACTCACCTGAAAAGTTTTCAAAATATGTACATCAACAACCTAAATACCCAGCATAGGGATTAGGTAAATAAATTTTGGTGCATTTATGAGATACAATACTATGCAAATATTTAAAATGATAATGGACATAAATGAAAACATATTTATTATAGGTGGTTCAAAGCAACATGTACTCTATATTTGCATTCATGTAAAAAAAAGTATGCAGACAATAGTTATCAATGTTTACCTCCACAATATTACCAATAGTTACCTCTGGGGGGTAAGGTTATGCATGTTTTATTTTTTTGCCTATCTGTCTTTTCTAACCTAGGGTGACTATGTATTATTTCTGTAGTAAGAAAAAACAATAAAAGTTGTTATTTTCAATATACAAACTCCTTGAAGGAACAATTGTATACCTAGGAATTCATATTAAGGATAAAATTTTAATGTAAAGATTTAGCTATAGTAATGTTTATTGCAAGGTTGTTTATAATAGAGAAAAATTTAGAAATAACTCAATTTCTAGTGTTAGGGGATTGGGAAAATAAATTTTAATAGATGCATAAATTATAATATTATGCAACTAAATTAAATATTTAATTGAAATATTTAATATTTTATGAGAAAAGGTTCATAATATATTAATAGGTTAAAAAAAAACCAGGTTACATAATAGTGTATTTTCATACCCTTTGACCCAGCAATTCCACTTCTAGGAAATACTAGCACAAAGAAACAAGTGTAAATATTCTGATTGTGTCACTTCAGTAAAAAAAATAGAGTTCACACAAATTTTATCAATGGAGCAGGCTAAAACAAATAATGGCACATTCGTATAATGTACTACTAACTGCTATTGAAAAGAATGAAATAAATCTCTATGAGCTAACACGAAAAATGTGATATATTCTTAAGTGATGATATACTTGTATAGAAAGATTATGAAGTACATTCTAAATTTTATATTTCTACATCATTTTAATAGCTTTCCACAAGCATCTATACCTTTTATAATCAGACAAAAAGATTTAGAAATATATGTAGTATGATATATCATGTGTGTGTATGTGTGTATAACAGGCATAGCTCTGAAAGTATATTTATCAAAATGTTGTTAGTGGTTGTTTCTGGGTGCTGGGATTAGAGGTGATTTTTATTTTATTGGTTTTGATAATTTTTATGCTCTTTGAGATTTTTATAATAAATATATTATTTTTATAATAAGAAAACCTAAAACTGCTTTAAATTGAAAAACATTCAAGGTTTTAAACCCAAGAGTTTGTGCACAGCTCCTGGATTTGTGCTGTGAAAGCCCAGTATAAGTCTTTCTCTAGAGATAGAAAGTAGATTAGTGGGCCGGGTGTGGTGGCTCACGCCTGTAATCCTAGCACTCTGGGAGGCCAAGGCGGGAGGATCCCTCAAGGTCAGGAGTTCGAAACCAGCCTGAGCAAGAGTGAGACCCAGTCTCTACTAAAAATAGAAAGAAATTAATTTGGCCAACTAAAAATATATAGAAAATATTAGCTGAGCGTGGTGGCACATGCCTGTAGTCCCAGCTACTCGGGAGGCTGAGGCAGAAGGATTGCTTGAGCCCAGGAGTTTGAGGTTGCTGTGAGCTAGGCTGACGCCACAGCACTCACTCTAGCTCGGGCAACAGACTGAGAATCTGTCTTAAAAAAAAAAAAAAAGAAAGTAGATTAGTGATTGTTTGGGGGTGGGGGTGGGGTGGGCATTGGGGAAGGGGAAGATGGGGACTAGAATGTGATAACTAAAAGATAGAGGATTTCTTTTTTCTTTTTTTTTTAAACTTATTTTCTTTTATGCTTTATGTCATTGTAGGTTGGAGAGTATATAGCTACAGCTATAGTGGTCTAACAGAATTTTAAATTCCAAGAACGCTCCACAGCAACCAGAGCCATGCAGCTTTATTATTCCCATTTTCCAGATGAGGAAACAGAGGTTGGAGAGAACAAGTAGAGCGTGTGTTGGTCACACAGTTCACAAGTGGAGGCAGCAAGCTTGTCAGCCTCTGTAGTGCACGCCCCTCCTGCACTGCAGCTGTGCCCTTTAGTTATGTTGGAGACAGGCTAGAAACAATCTTTCTTCCCAAATACCTCTTTATGATGCTCCTTTTTTGTAAATTGTGGTAAATACATACATAACAAAATTTACCATTTTAATCATTTTTAAGTTCTGTGACATTAAGTACACTCACATTGTCCTGCAACCACCACCGCCATCCAACTCCGGAACTTTTCATCTTCCCCAACTGAAACTCTATACCTATTAACCACTAACTGCCCATTCTCTCCTCCTGCCAGCCCCTGGCAACCACCATTCTATTTTTTGTCTCTATAGTTTTGATTATTCCAGGTATCTCATATAAGTAGAATCATATAGCATTCATTCCTTTATGACTGGCTTATTTTACTTAGCATAATGTTTTCTAGGTTCATCCGTGTATCAGAATCTCCTTCCTTTTTAAAGCTGAATAATATTCCATTGTACACATATACTACATTTTGTTTATCCATTCATCCATTGGTGGACACTTGGGTTGCTTCTAAATTTTGGCCATTGTGAATAATACTGTTACAAACACAGGTGTACAAATATCTGTTTGAGAGTCTGCTTTCAATTCTTTTGGGTTTATACCCAAAATTGAAATGCTGGATCATAAAGCAATTCTATATTAAATTTTTTTTTTTTTGAGGAGCCGCCTCTATTTTTCACAGCAGCTGCACCATTTTATATTGTCACTGGCTAGCGTTTCTTCTTGAGGTAATAAAATTATTCTAAAATTGGCCAGGCATGGTGGCTCACATTTGTAATCTCAGCACTTTGGGAGGCTGAGCCAGGAGGATCACTTGAGCCCAGGAGTTCGAGGCTGCAGTGAGCTATGATCACACCACTGCACTCCAGCATGGGTGACAGAGTGAGACCTCATTTGTGAAAAAAATAAAGATTAATAAAATAAAGTAGACCATGGTGATGTTTGCATATATCTGTTAATATACTACAAACTTTTGAATTATAGAGTTTAAATGGGTGAATTTTGTGTTATGTGAATAAATAAATAAAAGCTTTTTTAAAAACAAAGCAAAAAGACTTTTCATAAAAGAACTAGGGCTGAGCCCTTCTTAATATCCATCCCCAAGAAGGGCTGGACAATCAGCAATTCTCCCAACCTCAAAGGTCTGGTAGTTTGAATCAAGACATCTAGTTTCAGGGAGTCTGGTGCTCTTGTTAAAACTCTGGCTGCATGGGGCCACAACGCATAAAACATTTGGTGATGAATGTTCACTTTAATAACTTAATTATTCCTAATATAATGTGTACTTATGTTTCCCACAGGTGTTCCCCTCTGTATCTTGTTCCTGCCTGCTCCATGGACTCACAGTGAGGTGTAGGAGACGGGTTCCCTGCCAAGACTCATAATGGCAACCCTTTCTAATAGCCTCTCATTCGTCCCAGCAAACACCAACAAAAGATGTCTCTTAGCTCTTTAAAGGCTTGCTGGGGATTGAAAAGTTAACCTAAGAGTCATTTAGGTGCATGACTATAACATGGAAAAAAACAACCTATCAATAGTCTGTTAATTAACTGTGACTCCATCTCTCTGGTTCACAAAATACTAGTAGCCAACCACACATGGGACCAGAATTTTCCCACTCACCTTATAGGAAATTATTTAATTTGTGCTCCTGAAAACAGTTCTCACCCATCGTGTTATTACTCGCCCATCGTGTTATTAGAATTCTGGAGGGCATCTGCCCTTCTTCTTCAAAGATGATATTGTTGATGCTTTTACTTCTTGGGATGGATTTCTCACATTGATATCTTTAATTTTTTGGGGTATGCACCTAGTGTTTATATGAATATTCAAGCTTCTTTCTTCATTTCTAAAATGAGAAGTTTAAACTAAAATATTTGTAAGATCTTTGCCAATTTTGATATTTTCTTAATGTATACCACATAAATGATAGAGGAAGGTATTTATTTTGGGACACTTTTCCTTCTCTTAAGGAGTTTAGCCTCTATTGGGACTTTTTTTTTTTTCCTAGCTGGGGTCATTGACACTTAACCATCAGGCCCCACTGTCTCAGATTAGACCAGCAGTCAAGAAGCCACACACTCCAGCTCCAATCTACCTGTCCAGTTATCTCCCATTACTCTCCTGTAACATCCCTCCAGTTTCATCAGCTTGAGCTACTTACCTTGAGCATTCCTTCCTCCAGGCTTCTGCTCATGCTATTTCCACTACCATTTCCCATCTCTGCCCTTGGAAAGTCTACTGTTCTTAGACCAGTTCAAGTGCCCTTTTCTTGGTGAGGATTTCTCCATAATGTCCTTAAGAGCAAAAACCATAACTTATCCCTGTATCCTCAGCACCGGTCATAAATTCTAAAAACACAAGGTGATTCCAAAATATTTGATGATAATATCCCCAGTTGAATTGTCATTATTTGTATAAATGTCTTCTCTCCACTACAAAACCACACATTTCTTTTTTTTTTTTTTTTTTTTTTTGAGACAGAGTCTCACTCTGTTGCCCAGGCTAGAGTGCCATGGCGTCAGCCTAGCTCACAGCAACCTCAAACTGCTGGGCTCAAGTAATCCTTCTGCCTCAGCCTCCCAAACAGCTGGGACTACAGGCATGCGCCACCATGCCTGGCTAATTTTTTCTATATATTTTTAGTTGGCCAATTAATTTCTTTCTATTTTAAGTAGAGACGGGGTCTCGCTCTTGCTCACGCTGGTTTCAAACTCCTGACATTGAAGGATCCTCCCACCTCGGCCTCCCAGAGTGCCAGGATTACACGCGTGAGCCACCTCGAGCCACCTCGCAGGGCCCAAAACCACGCATTTCTTGAGGGCAAGAACATGTGCATAAATTCTTTGATCTCTCCAGATTTAACTCTACAACAAATGCTAAAAGGAGTCCTTCAGGCTGAAATAAAAGGCCACTAAACAGTAACTTGAATCCACATGAAGAAATAAAGAGTACTGCTAATTGCGATTAAGCAGGTAAATATAAAAGACAATATAAATGGATTTTTGTTTGTAACTCTTCCTTCATCTTATTTAAAAAAACAACTGCACAAAGTAATAATATAAAACTGTGCTTATGGGTTTATAATGTATGAAACAATACAAACAATATTTGTATGGAAATAATAGCATAAAGGAGAAATGGAGCTATATTGGAGCAAAATTTTTGTATATTATTGAAATTAGGTCAGTATTAATCTAAATTATATTATTTTAAATTCAGATGTTAATTGTAATGCCCAGGGCAACCACTAAGAAAATAACCAAATATATACAATTAAAAGAAACAAGGCAGATCTGGAGATTTAGTGGATGAGATTAACGTCAATACTTTTAAGACACTGCCATTTTAAAATTCAATATTCAAACTTCTGGGACAGGGTGTCAATTGTTTTATTGTGGGTCATGCCCACTATAGTGGTCAGGAGAGTAGGGCTCCGAGATTGGCAGACCACTAGCATGGCATGGGAGTGACAGTGGAGGCGTTTCCCAAAAGAGTGGATTTGGGGCACAAAGAAATATATGATGACCACTAAATGTGGTAACCAGGATTTTGATTAATCAAAATGGTTTATTTAATGTGATCTTGCCAGATAATAATATATAGAGTATACTATAAACACAACTATGTTTGTGAATGGGACAGTATGCATTAATAGTGGGTAAGTATAGGATTAGGGAGTAGGATGGTGCACCATATTCTAAAATAAATTGTGAAATACTGAAATAGAAGATTGGTTTACCAAAGAAGAAGTTTGAAACTGCAAAGTCTATTTTTGTTTCCTAAGCGCTATCTTGACTCTAGTTGTAAGACATGTGACATTAACTTGATGTCAACCTAAATAAGCTGTAATTCATTTAAAAGATTACAAACATAGTTAAAAGATAAGTGATAGATTGGGACAAGTACTTGCAATACATATAACATATTAAGGAGTTACTTTCTATAGTTACTATTTATAATATATAAGAAATTCTTACACAATGAAAAGAAAAAGACCAGTAACTCAAAAGAAAAATGAGCTGAGTATATGAATAAGCAATTTACAAAGCAAAAAGTCCTAGGGGTATATAAAAAAAAGATAAAACCTTAGCAACTTCACTAGCAGTCAGTGAAATACTAACTAAAGGAAAAAACTATCACTGTTCACTTATTAGAATGGCTAGAAGTATGCAGAGCAAATTGTTACAGCCTTGTAGATGGCAATCTATTAACATTTTAAACAGACCAATCTCATATCTGTTCACCAATCCCTCAGAAATTAAAGTACCAGGGTGTTTGGATAAGGATATTTATCACAACATTGACGGCAGTGGCAATTTTTAAAAAAAGAAGTTGAATGTCATGCCTAGGGGAACTCTTGAATAAATTTTGGTACATTCATGCTGTGGAGTGTTATGCAGCCTCTAAAATAAAAGAATGAATTTGAACTATACCAGTTTAATCAGAAGAATTTTTATGACTTATTGTTTAATGAGAAAAGCAAGAATCATCAAAGTGTATATAAAATGTCATTTTATAAAGCAAACGATAACAAAAAATTCAGATACACTGGTAGATATAGATACGTTAGCATAGAAAAAATAACCTCTTAAATAGTTGGGTGTAGGGAAAAGTGGTAGGGGGAGGTTCAGGTAAAAAAAAGACTAGAAAAGGGAGTATCTAAAGAAAACACAATATGCACAAAATGATTCCATCTGTGCATATATGCATAGACATATGTATAAAGAGATGCATGAAAATATGATTACGAAAACATTAACAGTGATTATTTCAGTATGTGGGGGTTTATTTCCTTCCTTATATTTTTTTGAATTTTTACAATAAGCACACAATTTATATTCAACCAAAAAAATGGTCACTCCTTCTAAAATGTGTGTGTGATAGACTGCATTAGAGGATGACGATGAGATAGAAACACATCCTGCCTTGTAGACCCTGACAGTTAGTGGGGATATGGGAGGATAGAGCCAGCTGTAGCACACAGCTGAAAACTTCGTGAGGACTGTAACAGAAGCAAACAGTACTGGGAAAGACATTAACTGATCCCACAGATCTGACTTGGAAGATCTAGAAGAACATCATTAAAGGAGAAGGCAGCTGAGTTGGATCTTGAAGGCTTGGGAGCAATTCAACTGGTAAAGATGGCGTTAAAGAGAAATCCAGGCAAAGGGAACAAAGTGAGCAAAACAAGCAGAGGCATTAAAAAACAAGCAGGGTCGATTCAAAGACTGGCAATTGGCCCACCTTGTTATAACTGGAACACAGGTATTGAGTGGAAAGAAGATTGGAAAGGTAAGCTGCTTCCCAATTGTGACCATATTACAACTGCACAGGAGTGTTATTACAGGTTTGGGAGCAGGGTGAAGGGGAGAGGATGTGTGCTTGTTTTGTCAGGACAGTGACGTTCTTAAATTAAGTCTGTGTTGGTGGTGGGGAGAGACAGGAGGCAAGAAAACCAGCTAAGACACTATTAACGTGACTCAGCCCCAAATGATCAAAGTCTAACAGGAGCAGCAGTGTGGGCATGCAGAGGAGAGGACAGTTGCCAGAAACATTTCTGAGGTAAATATGGCAGGCTTAGGTGGAAGATGAAGACCTTAGTGCCTGACAACTGAGGGGTTGGGGATACTCCAATCTGAGAAAAAAGACATGGGAATTGGACATGGGGACCAAGTTGGGAGAAAGTTTCCCATATCTTGCAGAATATAGAGGGAGTGATGAGAATAACAGGCCAAGAGCCCAGAGGAATTTCAAAGTAAAATAAAAGCCCTACAGAGATTAGAAGGGCAAATCCTTAATCTAAAACTATAGAACTGAAGGTCTGGTTCTGGACTCTGAAGTCAGCTGTCCCAGGGAGAAGATGGACTCACAGGCTTTCTTAACTCAAGCAGCCCCCAGGGAGTAGATAAAATTAGATCTCCTTAGTTTCTGTAGGTTCCAAATGAAAGAGTCTGGATGTATAGAATGAGAAATCTGGAAAGAGTTCTGGGTAAAATCTCAGACATAATTCATGCAAAAATCTTGGCTACCGTTTCTTCCTCTTGTTTTCCCCCTCAGTAGAATCCGTTCTGTGAAAAGAAGTGTTTGGGTACTACAGCGTGTAAAACATCCAAGAATGTTGCTGCTGTCTTGCTGGAATGGGATCAGCCTGACCTGGCTTCCCCCTTACCCCTCTTTACAGCCAAGGGTTTCCTCAGGGCAGCCATAAAAATGTGGGATTTCTCAACAAGCATAAGAGGTCTGAGATTTTAAAACAAAATAAATGAAAATACGAAAAGTCTAAGTGGGTCAGGCCCGTTGCCTCATCACCTCTAATTCCAGCACTTTGGGAGGCCAAGGTGGGAGGATCACTTGAGGCCAAGAGCTCGAGACCAGCCTGGGCAACATAGTGAGACCCCCGTCTCTACAAAATATTTTTTTTAAAAAATTAGCCAGGAGTGGTGGCGCGTGTCTGCAGTCTCAGCTACTTAGGAGGCTGAGGCAGGAAGATCGCTTGAGCCCAGGAGTTTGACTCTGTAGTGAGCTGTGATCGCGCCACTGCACTCCAGCCCTGGTGATAGAATTAGACACTGCCCTAAAAAAACAGAAAGAAAAAAGTCTAAGTAGATTCTCAGGACCCTTTCCAGATCTCTCACTCTGTGACTGCTCCTTAAGGATGTCTGAAACACAACCTGTCGCACATTTTTAAGGGGTGGACTGTGGGCTGGGCGTGAACATCGGGTTTGTGGCCTCCTTGTAGCATTTCTAGAAAAAGTAATGTTCTGGTCTTCCGTTGTTTCTCATTATAAAATAAATACAAACTCAACGTAAAGAACTGGGAAACCCCAGAAAGCATAAAATAAGAAAACTAATTGGTAACTCCATACCAGAAATAAAAATGAGCATTTGCGGGAAATCCTTCCAGTCTCGTCACTGGGGCTGTTTGGGACCGGAGCCTGAGTCTCCACGGTCCCAGGCCCCGCGGCCGCTGGCCCGAGGCCCGGGCAGGGGCGTCCACCGCGGGAGGTTCCCGAGGAGGCGGTCGGAGGCGGGGCTGCCCCCGGGGACTCTCAGGCCGAGCTAGGAGAAAGACGCGAGGGGTTGGAGGAGCCGCGCGGCGCGTGCGGTCTGCGGGTCCAGTAGCCTCCAGCCGGGTCTGGGCGCGCCACGCGGGGCGGCGCGGGGGAGGGCGGGCAGGCGCCGCCGCCAGTGCCCGGGCCGGGGGCGGCCCCGCGCGCTCCGCTCCGCCCGCGCCCCGCTCCGCCCGCGCCGAGGGCCGGCAGCCTCCACGACCAGCTCCCGGCGCGGCGATGGGCTCGGGTGGGCGTCTCTGCCTGGCCCGCTCCTTCCAGCCCCCCGAGCCCCAGAGACGCCCGGGGACCGGGGACCTCCCGCGGACAGCCTCGGGCTTGGCGCTTCCCGGCGGTGAGGTGAGCGCAGCGCCCTGGAGGATCCCAGATTCGGGATTCTGTGGACACTATGTATCCACGAAACTTCAAACGCTTAATTACAAAGTAAAAAGGGGAAACGGGGAAGGGGCTTTTTCTTCTCTCCTCTCTGGAATCTGGGCAGTTTCTTTGGCAACGGTAAAGAAACTCTTAGAAACTTGAGGCGAACGTGGATCCCTCATCAGGGATGCGAGTGGCAATTTCAGAAGAGAGAGGAGAATACTGGAATTTGGTGTGAAGAGGGGCCGTGGCTGTTCGCTGAGTTAGCGGCAGTGCTGAAAAGGAGAGATCCTTCCCAGAGCCTCCTCACTGAGCAATTGTGTCCCCAAATCTGCCTTGCTTGGGCGCGTTCACCACGCCCCCCCTCCCCCGGGTGCAGAGTGGTGGGCAGGATGGCTCCCCTTATGAGGATTGTGAAGTCCCCATAAGAGACAGTTCTATTGCGCTGCGGTCTGTTGAAGTGCCTCCCTTCTGGGCATAGGGGAGTGCCTGGGAGCTGCAGCATCCTTTCACCCTGGCCAGCAGCCCTTTCCAAGTTAGCTGCCTGGGAAACCAGAGGCTAGCTCTAGTTGGAACTCTAGGTATCCCTGTGCTACTGCAGAATACAAACCTTGAGGTTTTTCTTTAAAATCGAGTTCTGTTGTTAATATTTCCAGATAGAAATTTGCAAGAGGAGAAGTCATGGCATAGGATAGCCCTTTGTTAGTATTCTAGGTACATGCACGTGTGAATCATAGGTAAATTACCTGCTAGCCTATAAGGGCTTTCCTGGTGTAGTTCTTTAAACCAGGATATAGAGGATAACATTACATTTTTGCATCCCTAGGTAAAAGGGAAAGATTTGCACGTAGGACTTAAGAACTGGAAACATTGTAGATATAGTTGTGTTAGGCAGCAAGGACTGCAAAGAAAAACGAATTTTTCTCCACCAATGGCTCAATTCTGCAGAGGTCTCCCAACAGGTAGGGTAGCAGCTAGGCTTGCAAAACAGAAGCTTCTTTCCTTGCTGCAGGTAAATGGCTAAGGAAGCACTTGCATGTGGGTTAAGGCAATTTGGATCTGGACAGTGAAGTGCTTTGGAAGGTTTTGCTTGAATTAGGGATCTCTTGGGAGGTGTGGAGGTGGCTTTCTGGTCCCCATTAACAGGCTAATTCCACTTCAGGGCCACCACTGTCTCTAGAGTATTCCCTCTGTTTCCTCTTCTCTTGCACCCCCAGCTTTTAGTTTCCCCAACGAAATCTAGAGTTGAGCCTGGTCAGAGGCAGAGTTATGGTAGCCTGGGGATAGAGAATCTCCAGTCTGGTGAAGGCACAAATGTGACCTAGGAGAGCCCCCAGGGTCTGGGTGGGATGAAACAACTTCCAGCCTAGAAGGCTCTCAAGAGAGTGGAAGAGTAAGAATTGAAGGAAAGGGATTCTCTGGAAAGGAGAATAGGCATGGAACAGTTTGTTTCCTGTTGAGCGTTTCAATATTTCCTTTTTTGTGTTTGACACCATAAGGGCGTTTCCAGATGGGATAGGAGAAAGACGAGACCTTCTCTGGAAAGTGCCCCCCCTCCCTGAATTCCCATTTTATTCCATTCCTGTGTAGGTTTTCAGAGAGTAATTAGGGGCAGGGGAGAGGGGAAAGAAGCTGAAAGGCTCTGACATGTCACAGTAATAATAAAACGTGGAGTGACTTGGGCCGTGAAGTTAGATTTGAGAGTTGAAAGGAATGTTCTACATTTAGTTAAAAACCAGAGTCTTTATTTTGCAGAACGGTGTTGAGAACCACAACGTTCATGTTTAGCTGCTGATGAATTTTGCCTGATAAAGGATGCAGATTCCTATCTCACTTTTTTTCTTCCGCATTTTATTATGAAAAATTTTAGATATATAGAAAAGTTACCTAGTTCTCTTTTTATAGACTTCTAATTATCTTAAAATATAAACTTATTAACAAGAATCAGAGTTTAGCATCTAGACATATGTGATCTGGTCCTGGACAAAGCTTGAATCATAATAGGGTGGTTAGGAAATAGATGTGTGAAGGATACTGAAAAATATTTTGAGGAAAAAATATGGATTGAATTCTTCTGACTCTCCCAACTGCCTCCTTTTTCCCATTCATAAAACATTAGTTGAATTACATCACACCCATGCTTAATACTCTCCATCGGCTTCTCCTCACACTTTGAGTGACATCCAGCTCTCCACCAGGGCTTACCAAAGCCTGGTATGATCTGGCCTGTTTGAGCTCACATTCTGTCCCTCTCCCCTCACTTACTGTGCTCCTTGCTCTTCCTGCTGCCGGAACACTCTTCCTTCAGATACCGGCACTGCTTTCCTCAACTCATTCAAGTCTCTTTTCAGATGTGACCTCCTCAATGAGACCTCCCTGCCCGCTGGATCTTCAGCAACCCGTTGTCACTGTGACTCTGCTTTATCCTACTTCATGGCACTTGGCACTACCTGACACTATACAGTTTATCTGTTTCCTTGTTAATTGTGCACATCCCTCACTCTGATGTAAAACTCCATAAGAACAAGGAATTTTTTGTTTTATGTATGGCTGTGTTCCTGTTTGGCATATTAATAAGCAATTAATAATTATTTAATTAATTAATAATTAAGTGACCCAAACAAGGCATTGATGTCCATAAGGGTGGCAGAACCCTTGGTAAAATACTAGAAGTCCTTTTAGGTAATTGGAGTTAATCAATATTTTACAGGTAAATGATGATCCTGGAGACCAGTGGCCTCTTTTACCCTCACAGTGCTTCTGAGCTGAATCCTGAGCTAGAAGCTGGGCCAGTTTGGACAAACCCACATTCCAAACAAGATATTAAATACTTCGACCCCAGAATTTTCCCTCTGCCTCTTTCTAGTCACCCCCGCCATCCAGAAGCAGCAAACTTCGCTCTGATTGCTGTGATAGTAAATTAGTTTTGCTGGTTCCTAAACTTCATATAAATGCAGTTACACAGTGTGTACTCTTATGTCTGGCTTCTTTTTGTTCTACATAATGTCTGTGAGATTCATCCGTGTTGTTGAGTACATCAGCGGTTCATTTCTTTTTATTCCAAAGTAGTATTCATTGTATGAGTATAACCGTGTGTTTATCCAGTCTCCTAATGATGGGCACTTGGGTTGTTTATAGTTTGGGGCTGTTTTGAGTAAAGCTGCCATGAACATCCATATAGTGTCTGCCTTATTTTGATTCCAGTGTGCTTTATTTGCAAATCTTCCTTGTGCCTCCGGTGCTGAGAGAAGTCTGTGACTGATATGGCAGGCTGCCTGCAGCCCAGCCAGCACCCTCTCTGACAGCTCCACTAGGAGCTGCCTGCCTCCCAATTTGGAGGGAGAGCACATGGAAAATGAGTGTCTGTGCAATTCAGGGGAGCCCTGGGATACACTTTAAGTGCTTTTAGATCCTTGAAAGAGACCCTGTAGAATGCCTGCTGCCATCGCTGTTGTATTTCCCTGCCCCCGCTCAGTTCTCTATCCCAATATAAGCTGACTCTAATCAGCCTCTGAGCACTATGCTACGGAGCAGTTTAAATATTTATAAGCAAGAGTCTTGTTCAGAGCCTGATAAAATATTTATGTGTTTCCATGGGGCATTGGTTTCCTTCTAGACTTCTCAAGGTGTTTTTCTGGGATGTTTGTCATAATCGAGAAGTACTCAAAGATAGATGATACGGCCTGAAAACACCTGTGTTATTGAACCCCGCCTTGCAGAGTCCCCTGCTTTCTGGGGACAGAGAAGAATGAGCACATAGAAAAATGGGCACCAGTAGTATCTGGGGATCGGGAAAAAGACTGCATGTACTCATGAAATGGCTTCAGAAAAGAAGGGCCTGTTAATACAGTACTCATAAAGGTGTGACTCCTGAGAGGATAATGGAAAGAACTTGTTAGAGTGAGGAGGGATTAATTAAGATGGGGTGCGTTCATTCCAAACAGAAGAATGGAGGAAGCAGCATGGTAAATGGCACAGTTCCTTTGACACTGATGTGGACGAGGCCTGTACGAGACAACTATGCCGAGCGCTATAATGAAGCTATCACAACCTGCTATTAGAGCGTGTGGGCAGGAGGGGAGGCTAGCCAGGGTTTCCAGGTGGAGGGCAGAGAGCTGTTCCAGGAGGTCAGTGTTTTCTTCCGAGGAAGAAGTGGCTTTTGAGTCAGGTTCTAAAGGCGGTGTGCGTCTCTGACTGGCAGCGGTGGTGTGGAAGGACCTTTCCAGAGAGACAGAATAACTCGCGAGGATATTTGAGTCTGGGCCATGGTGCCGGTGTGGTGTGAGTAAGGTCAGAAGGGGGTGAGGGGAGGTCAGGGCCGGGTTGCAGTAAGAGATAAAGCAGGAAGCTAAAGGCCAGCATAGGAAGGCCACGGGAGTATGGACTTTAGTCTGTTTGTCGGAGGAAATCATGTAACTTTTTACCAGAGACTGGGTCAGATTTTGAGCAGTTTGGGGGAGGAACACCCAGCCCAGGCAAGACCTTGAGGTATGTCTATGTCCAAGGCACTTCTAGAATATTCTGCTGTGTCCAATCCAATCTAAAGACTCTGTGCAGTCTAGTCTAAGAGAGGTAAGCCAGAGGAGGTCAGATTCATGCAATGAACTCCCAGGACTGACCAGAAGCTGGTCTCACCAGCCACCTTCCTGCCCGCGGCACACATACACGCAGAGTGCTCTCAGTCAGACTGTGCCCCCAGGCTGCGTGCTGCATCCTCCAGTCTCCTTCACGACTACTTTGCCTCAGTGGGGGAGTGGCGAGGATCTAAGTACCCCTTTATTACCTGAACAAAAATCAGGGCAGTGGACCTCAGACATGAATTGCCAGGCAACAGAGGACTAAGCAATGAGGCAGCAGACCATCCCCATAGGACCCAGACCTTCCTTGACCAGGCCACCAGGCTGCATCTAGAGAGGTGACCGGGGGGTTGAGGGCATACAGATTGATAACCATAGACAGGACCACCCACCCACATTCCATGTGCGTTCTCCCTCCAGGCTGCAGGTTCCTATTCAAAAATGCCTCGTAATAAAAATAGCAAGATCGGGAGGAGTGTTAAATCTGTCAGTCGTCTATTCCTTATGCTTGTCTTTGGGAAGAGATAATTGTGGAAATCATGGGGAAGTCAGTCTTCAGTGTTGCAGTGAGGAGCTTTGCATATGCAAAGACTAGCCAGAAAACTCTGGGGTTCTGATGGACAGAAGGGATGAGGACAGGAAAGGGCAAGGGAGGGCCTAATAGAGAAACTTCATGATTCTTCCCAGAGCTCTGTGGGTTGGAATTGCTGTCTTACTGCCGTGAGTAGCATGGGTTCCAGAGTGATCTTGGGAACCCCCAGGGAGGTATGCTCTGGGTCTGCCCCTTGCCATCCTGATGCTGGAATGTCAAACAGTCTGCACTGCCACCAACTCTCCATGTGGATTTTCTAAGGGTAACCGGGAAAACCTTGAGAGAGACGGCAGATGTGAATGTCTTAACTAGGGAAATGCTAAGGGCCTGAAGGTGTGGTCTGGGTTAAAGGTGTGTTAAGGGCCTGAAAGTATTGGTTTGGCAAGACTTTCAAGACTTTCTTGGCTTTAATCTAAGATATTCCTGATTTTCTGTGTGAGGTGGAGTCTCTCAAGGGCCACGTTAGCCTTAGTCTTTTCTTTGAACAGGTGAACAGGGTGCATGCTTAGTTGAGTGCCTTTTGGGAACAGATATTTTGATAATTCTGTGATTGTGCTGGAGCCAGTGATGCTTTTGGATGCTTCTTGGATAAACCCAGGAGATCAGAGTAAAGAGAGAGAGGGAAAGACAATGGCAGGAGACAGAAAGGAAAGAGAGTAGTGATGTGCTGGGGTCATAGGTACCCAATGACTTACCAGTGAGAAACTGGAATGAAAGAAGATCAAATAGCCACCCATGGGAATTTTTACAAGCAAATATTGCGGACTTCCAAGGCAACTGTGAGGACAAAGGAAAGGAGGAGACACAAAGGCTGCTGTCACAGTCAGTCTGAGGAATATTAATACAGGCTTGACACAGACACACATAGCCATATCACAACAGCACTGGTCCCAGCAGGAATGTTCTGTCCAAACCCCTGTTTCACGTTTCCACACATTCTTTTGTATTCATTCATAGTATTAGGTATATTTAAGAGACGTTTGTCTGCACTTACAAAGA
>CAUYRT010077090.1:0-20039 GCA_963574885.1 Lepilemur ruficaudatus
AAGAGCCTAGAGTACCAGAATGTCTTAGAGGAACAGATGATTAAATTTCCCATTTAACCTTCCTGCCAACTCTCATGAACTTGCTTCTAAACATGTTATAAAATTAAGTTTACAGTTGTGAATCTAAACTTTAAAAGAGGCAATGAAAATATGAACGAGGACAATCAAGGAAGAACTAGTACTCTTAATAAAATGCGATTGTTGCGAATATTAGTATGATCATGCTGGTAATCTTCTGAAATTTCAGATCTCACAAATGCAGAATTCTTACTGTCACTCTCTTTTCTCCAGCTATAAAAGCCATAAACACTTAGAACTAGTTATATCTCCATATACATGGGTTTGTAGTATAGAACCAAATTCTATTCTGGCAAAGGAAAACCAAATATACACTTCTATGGTATTGCATTTGTTGATAGAATAAAACAAAACAAGGCCCCTGAACGTTTTGTTTGTCTTTTTGGAGAGTGTTAAACAGAAGGAAGAGTGTTAAACAGAGGAAAACAAGGTGAAAGCCAGTGTTTTCCAACATGTACAAGTCCTGCATCTGTGCTGGTTTCCAAACTAAACTCCTAACCCGTTTTGCAGCCTTTGTGGAGTATGATTAGAATGATTGAATAATGTGGGTTTTAAAGAACACTGAAAACCTCCCAGAGGGATGCCGCACAGCACAGCTAATATGTTGGTTTATATTTTCCTGTCAGTTTGCCATTCCTTTGTCTGCTAGAGTTCTGTGTCACTTTCTGTTTCTGCTTTGGTATTGCCTTTGTTGAATTTGTTCATCTTGTAGTTTCCCTCTGCTTGACATGTATTGGGGTCAGACTTCTTAGCACAAAGAAATGAGATGATCTTTAGATTCAAAACATCTCCGTGTTACAGTATAACCTTAAAGTAAGGGTATCTTACTCAACCTTCCGTTCAATAAATGAATTCTCTACAAATGTCCTCACCAGGTGATGATCATCTAGCCTTAACCCTCTACCTATTAAGGCTGCATCTTCCCTCCTGGAAAGCTCGGAACATTAGAAAATTCTTCTGACTCCCTGTAAGTTCCACCCACTGTCTCTAGGCCCCGCTCCTGGGAAGGTACAGAGTAATTCTTTTCACTTTCACTCATGATGGTCCTTCAGATATTTGAGGATGATTAACACATACTCTTTGTTGTCTTTTCTGGTTAACAGTAAAGAAGCCAAAACATGTAAAATAATGTAAAGAGGTTTATTTTGAGTCCAATTTGAGGACTAGGACTGGGAGCCACACCCAAGGAACCTTGAGCAAGTGGACCCACTGTGGTTGGGTTACAGTTTGGTTTTATACATTTCTCGGAGACAGGAGTGTGAACTGAAATCAAATCTTAAGGCCCCCCACCCATAGGCTGACTTAATGGACCCCCTCCTGGCCAAGGGGATATCCTAAAACTACATTGCCTGCCACAAGGAGGGAGGTCAGACCTGCCTCATCATGCCCCCCTCCCTTCTTGGAGACATCCTTTGCAACTCATTAACAGGGCTAAGGCTTTGCAAAACAAACCTGGACGACCTCAATTTACATATATGTGCAATTTACAGTATATGTCCAGTGGCTTGCCTCTGAATTTACAGGCTTACTTATGTTAACATTCCAAGCCTTTAGACAAAAGCTTCATGTCTTTAACAAGTCAAAGAGTCTTTAAATCCACCTATCATTTGTAACTCCCCCCCCTTTGAAATGGCCCACCTTTTGGGGCCCAAACAAATGTACACCTTCCACATACAGATTTATGACTTTACCTGTAACCCCTCTCCCCCTGAAATCTATAAAACTAAACTGTAACCCAGCCACAGCAAGTCCACTTTCTCAAGGCTACTTGAGCGTGGCTTTAGGTCATGGTCCTCAAATTTGGCTGAGAATGAATCTTTTAAAATTATTTTATAGACTTTGGCTTCTTTCCTGTTCACAGAGGTTACAGGTGAAGTCATAAATCAATACAAGGAAGACATACATTGGTTTTTCCCAGATAGGTGGGCCAACTCAAAGGTGGGGGATACTTACAGGTTATAGGTGGGTTTAAAGATTCTTTGACTTGTAATTGATTAATGACATGAAGCTTTGTCTAAAGGCTTGGAATGTTTTAAGATAAGGAGGTCTGTTAGCCAGAGACAAGCCACCTGACATATATTTGTTGTGTATACTGAGGACCTCCAGGTTTGTCTTTCATAGCCGTTAGGCCTGTTAATGAGTTGCGAAGGATGTCTCCAAGAAGGGAGGGGGGCATGATGAGGCGTGTCTGACCTCCCTCCTTGTGGGAGGCAATGTAGTTTTAGGATATCCCCTTGGCCAAGAGGGGGTCCATTCAGTCAGTCAGTGGGGGGTAGCCTTAAGATTTTATTTCAGCTCACAAGTCCCCCTTTTTGGCCAACATCTGCCAGAGGCAGCATGTACAGCCAAGCTCTTATTGTGTTCATTGGTTGCTAGGGTGCTGTGGCTGTCTGCTCCAGGTGCCTTCAAGCCTTCAGTGGGACCTTTGTGGCCAGGAGGACTCAATAGCCAAAAGTGCTTATAGCCAATTAGTGTTTTAAGCCAGACAGGAGTGGAGATAGGCAGCCACTCATTAATCTTTTAAAACATTTTAGATAATATTAGAGTAAAAACCAAAATATCAAAGGTAAGGCTATGAAATTAATTTATCTGCAAGTATCAAACAACTATATCTTCTCAGAGTTGAGTTGTAGACGTGTAGCAAACGTAAGCATTGTTAACCATTTAAACTAAGGAAATTTAGAGATTTTTGTTTGTGTTACATTATTTTAGTCTGTTTAGTAATTTGTGCTAAGGTGGTTGATAAATTATTTGTTGTATTTCCTTTTGCTTAACCCCAGAATGGAGAACAATTATACTCAGAAAGTTAAGTCTACAGGAAGCAGGA
The DNA here is from genome assembly GCA_963574885.1 of Lepilemur ruficaudatus. Classification (NCBI taxonomy): domain Eukaryota; kingdom Metazoa; phylum Chordata; class Mammalia; order Primates; family Lepilemuridae; genus Lepilemur; species Lepilemur ruficaudatus. The sequence continues at coordinate 2,906 of CAUYRT010077090.1, forward strand.
AAAAAAATGTTTATGATTGGGTTGCACCCCATGGCCTGAAAAGACAAATTTTTGGTTAGTATTTGTTTAGGCTTCTGCGTGCCCCTCTTTGATCTGGAGGGTTTAAATTATTCCATCCCTTGGAATCGGCCCTTATAATCTCACAAGCCCCCTCTTCCAGGATGGTCTCTGGGCCTAGAGGGAGGACGTTTGAACAGGGTGTTGGCAGATTCGATAGTTTTAGGTCTTGGAGATACCAGGTAAACTTGTTATTCAGTTAAAATGTGTCAGGACTCTAGACAATGAAAGAAGAGAATCAGTAATGTTTTATATGAAGTTTTTTTAATAAAAATTGAGTTTGATCTCTTGAGGTTGAGTGAGCGACACTCATGGACATATTAGTTTTTTAATTAAAGTCCTGGAAGCTTGTTTGGTTTTAGTCCAATGGTATATTATCTCCAAATGTATCAGAAGCTTATATTTTAGAGAACTTGTCCATCCTTTCCATGGTTTTCCTTGAAGTAAACTTTTGGACTTAGCTAGTTTAGAAAAGGAAAAAACATTTTTTGAGATGATTTAAAGTAAAATAAATGCCTTAGGCTAGTTGTGGTTAAGGAGACAATTGACAAAGCTCCTATTTTTCTGGCATGCAGTTATTTAACATAATATCTATAATCAGTACTGATAACATACACTTAGACATATCAATATTTTACAATACCAGTATATTTATTAATCATAACCCTATACAAATATAACCCAAAGAAAGTTAAACACCATTTTATATTTGACAATGTTTTCTGTATGGTTTTAACGTCCCAAATAAAGTTAATATATTTGTTTTAGACTTTCATTGTCCCTAATATATAAAAAAAGTTAGTTTCATGTCAAAAGTCTGGATTTAGAATTCGGGTTTTAGAATGTTTGTTAAATATTTAAGGCTTAAACCATTTGTTTAAATACAATCACAAGGCAGCATAAAATAAGGGTCATTTATTTAACCAAGAGAGATAGTCATCAAAAGATTCTAAAGGTGATAAAATAAGTAATGTGAGTGTAAACTTAACCCCTTTATAATTTACTTTTTGTAGTTGGTCAACCTAGTAAGGAGAGTAGATGGATTATCTTGATACACTATGACATTTTTGTGTTGTTTTTTTTAGGCCAGTTGCCAAAAAATGAAAAATAACCTTCTGTTTCTGATTTTTTTTTTTTAATTTGAAGGAAACAGGTTATGGAATTAAAATGACTACATTATGTAATTTTATTAAGAGCTAATCAATGTTTACAGAACACTTTGTGTTAACCAAAATTTCTTTTTGTTTGTATGTAACTGGACCACATACAACATTCCTCAGTAAATTCCCTTTATAAACTCTATTCCAACCTCCATGGATTATACACTAGCTATAAAACATGCCTAAAAACTTTCTGTTTAACCATTCTTATAAAAAAATATATTTTTATATTCATTGCCTTTTTTACATTTTTCTATTATTCACAAGTTTCTTTTAATTTTGTTTTATTTTGGTTATAAATCCAGATTTTGATTTAACCTTTAATGAACCATGGAATTAGACAAAAAATATATATAAATAACACATTTTATGTTTCCTTTATCATTTTTCTTATTAAAAACATCTTATTCTTTGGTACACTTTGTATATAGAATTACATGTATTGACTAGAATTTTTATTTTTAGTAAGTTTAAATGTTAGTGAAAGCTTAAAGAGCAGAAAGTTATGAATTGTTTATCATAAGATACTTGTCATGAAAGAAGATTGTATGTTATTATAAAATTATAGACATTTACTAAGCCAAACTGATAATTTAAATATTTTTGAAATGCAAAAATCCTATTCTTTGATAGAGAGGATGCTCAGTTTCTCAAACAAGTATAAGACCTAATAGACAGACTGAAGCACAAGGCAATGAGCAGGCTGAATCTGTCTCTTTTTCTCTTACCCCTCTTTGTGTAGTTTATTCAAAAGATAAAAAAAAAATTTTTTTGTTATTCCTAAAATCTTTCATTTTCCTATTAATAACATGAAAATCTAGGTGAAAGGAGAAAACTAAATTTTTTATTGTATTAGTGTATTCATGATCAAGTTAATTTTAATGAAATCTTATAAACAAATCCATCTAATTTTAAACAATTTGACTGCAAGTTAAGATTTTTATCAACTCTTTATGACCTTTAACTTTTATAGCCATTTAATTTTAAGTATTATTTAATTTGAAGCAGTTTTAAAACCCATAAATGAGACAAATTATCTTTTTTAACAAAACTATTAGTATTTATGTGTTACAACCTTTTCATTAAAAAGTTTTATATGGAATTGTTTCCCTTCATTGTAATAGTGATAATTTGGTTTAGTGGCATTTTAATAAGTAGAAATCATTTTTCTAAATTGAGCATGTTGAGTACTTTTGTGACAGTCATGCTTGTAGTAACATAAGTATAAAATACTGATGATGTATTCTAAAGGGAAAACTGTGGAAAGAGATAGGAAGGGCCCGACCTCTTAGAGGCAGTGGTTGCATAGTGGTTCCAGCGCCAAGTGGAAGTCAAAACTTCATGCTATCCTGGTTCTGTCACTTCCTGGAACCTTCCAAACTTATTTAATTATTTTAAAAAAATTGAATTGTTTCCCTTCCATCTAAAATTTCAGTTACATATATTAATTATAATATCAACTCTTAGAAAAACTGAGGAAGTTAAAATAACTTTGAAGTGTTATCAGTCACCAATTTTATTAGCATTCCTAAACATATTTAAAAATAAGATGCCAAAGTTTATAAACTTAAATGTATGTCGGAAATGTTTTAGTATTTTATAAATGACTCAGACATTTCATGATCATCTTAACATAAAATGACTTCAATGTTTTAAACGATATGAAAATTTCATATGTGTTTTCCCATTCATATTTCTCTAATTTCTCTAATTTATTTATTTATTTTAGTAGTTCACTTAGATTCCAGTTATTACCTTAAGTTATATTTTGCTGACTATTTTTATACCCTGTAAATTTGATATGTAATACAGAATAGGGATCAATATATTTTTAATTGTTTTTTTAAACTCAGAAATATTTATGAAGAGAAATATGAGTATTTCAATAAGACTTGTTATTTTAAACAATGTAATATCATTGTTAAATTTTATAAACATGGTATACACTTTAGACTGTATTCTGTTGAAAAGGTATTAGTTAATTAGATCCTTCGAAAACGCCACATCCCAAAACAAAATTTATTGATATCATAGGGATCAAAGAGTACCTGGCCCCCAAAGTTTAGTCAAACTGTAGGGCGCAAAGGCCTCCGTTTCTATAAAGATTTGCGGAAAACTTTACTGACAATAAGATTAATAGGACAAATCTGAAACTTACACGTGGACAACTTGGGAATGAACACCCAAAGATGCAGGGGAAATTATCTATTTTTGTGTTTAAAGTATGGACAGCGGAGTAGAAATGTGATTGGACAAAAAGGGTGTGAGCTAATTCTAACAGGCTGAGTGGGGAACCCAGCAAGGCCTTTCTGTGTAGATTCAGTTTGGCCTCCTCTGGGTGCACATTCCTTCCTTGTAGCCTAGGGCAGGGCCCTTCCTGGAATGGGGGTTTCATAGTTACACAGAGTAGGTCAGATAATTACTTTATGGCCAGTTTCTACATAGAAGAATTTTTGGTTTTAGGGCAAACTTTCAGAAAAAGGGGTTCTGGCCTTTATGCCCTGCCTTGGGGAACAGGCATTTTGATGTCTATGGCCAGCTTGAGGCCAGCTTGGAAGAAGAGAGAGGCAGACAAGGCAAGGTTGGAGAATTTTTGCTTCTGAAGCCTTCGTTTTAGGATAGTTTTCTGAGCCCCATCAACATGATATTACTTGACTTTAGACTGAAATAAACTGATCAGCACAAATTTGTAACAACTCAAACAATGACACAAAGTTGTAACACTTTTTTTTTTTTTTTACATGAGGATCAAGATTAGGTTGTTTTTAAAACAATCTAAATAGTCTGAAAACATTATTTCTCAACTTGGGTGTAAACTTCAGTACATGTACTGTTTCTAAAGAGTAAGGCTGTTTTGAGATTCTCTTCAGATGTTTTCAATCGTTTGCTTTTTTTTCCTTAAAATAAATCACTGCAAAAGTTAACAGTGTAGGAATTTTTTTCCTAGGCTGAAATTTTGTCATAGCCACACAATATACACGTAACGAGCTAGCTTGTAAAGAGGAGGACAAAAGTGGACAAGACTAAGGGAAATCTAAAGCTTCCAGTTTAAGCTCTTGTAGCTACAACTTTTAGGACAGCTTTGAATCCCTAACAGCACTGTTAATCTCAGATGAGAGATTAGAAAGAGGGAGTTAGAAACACATTTGTGTACCTTTCCACAGACATTGATACCAGTGGAAATAAAATGTATCTGCAGTTAGGATTAAAAGACCAAAACCAAAATATTTTCATAAACCTTTGACCATAAGTTTCTGCTTTTGTGCTGTGTCTAGTTGGTGTTTTATTTATTCTAATTTGCTGACACTTAGGCATGTCTATATTTTTACCTTACAGTTAAACACATAGGTATTTTATTTGGTAACTCAGGAAATTTAGCTGTTATAAGACCAACAATATTAAATTTACCATCCTTATCACAAATCATGTAAACATATTCTTTTGTCTGAGTTTATATATAGTTTTATAACGCTTACGTCAAATCTTGACACCTGAAGATCATAAAAATGCCTAGTAAAACCCAGGCAAAAACAAACATATGCTAACACATTGACAACATTTTCATTATTACTTTACCAATAATACCCTTTTATTAAAATAATAAGAACCCAACTCACTTGCCAAAGATTACTAAATTAAGGTGAACCATTTTAATTAATTTATGAGCAATACCTTATATTTAAGCTAGTCTGGAACCATGCAAGCAGAAACATGTAATACATGGACATACACAAAACATACCTAAACACGCACACACACACACACACACACACATGCAGAGTTCTACTAGATTTTACCCTAGAACCTATGACATGGTAACACAACTCACCTGTCTGTAAAAAAGACAATTGGATCCAAATTTCTTCAGACAAAACTGGAACTTGTTTACATGGCAAAGTATACTTGCCCTGATTAGTAATCTAATTAGGCCTGTGGGTCAAAGTTTTAGGTAAAGCAGTTTCCATGGCAGTTTGATTTTCAAAAACCTCTCTAGCTCTTTTTTCCTTCAGTTCAAAATGAGTTTCAGTTTGCATTTTAGCTAGAACTGGCTTCTGGATCTCCAGGTAGCCTTTCAATTGCAAATACCATAAACAATGAGTTATCTCAACAGCAATAGAAAAAGTTAGCAGCTTTTAGAGTAGCCAGAAAAGGAAAGAGAGAAATAGCTTGAGAAACATATTAACTCTATAGTAGTAGGTCAACAATTTGAGCTCTGAATTCTCCTTAATGTAATTTGCCCTTTCATAAAGACTTGTGCACAAGAATGGGCTATAACCAGCTGCAGCTCTAGAAAACCTGGCATGCCTTTGAACCTTTCCATTTACACAAATACTTGAAAGTAGAGGCGCCTTAAGCTAACTGGGGTGCCTAAGGGGGTCATTCTGTTTCTCTTTCCTCATTTTTAAAGGATCTGTTTCACATTTTTCATTAAAAGAAGCAACCGAACTGTGGTCTAGGGTTTGGTGTCATGGGTCACAGTGTGCTTATTGTGGGTGGGTCTCCTCAATGTTTCCCCAGTGAATCTGTCCCTCCTTCTTACCTGTCTTAGTTTTTCTCTTCATGGGTCTAGTGCCCCTGAGACAGCTCAAAATGCTGACCAGCTCTTACATGTGTTTCCTGGATGAGCCTTCTTTTAAATAATTTGTTGGGACGGGTTCTCCATAGGGCCTCTTCTGCCTTGGGGAATCGCCCAAGGCAACTCTCACTCAGGACCCCAGTCACCAAGGAGTACCTTTGTTGGATGCGAATTCGCAGTGCCACCGAACAGAGAAACCGGAGACTCTGAGGCTGCAATCAGCAAGAGGAGTTTATTGTCTAGCTCAAGCTAGGGTCCGAGCCCCAGAGCACCAACGCAGTGGTCTATTTGTTGAGCAGGGACCCCTGACCGTGTGGGAGGGAGGTTTTTATGTGAGCTGTTCCCTCAGCAACAAGTTGTCCTCGCGTACACTGATTGGTCAATTACATTGTACTTTACCTCGCCCCTGATTGATTCTACATGTGATCATGCCTGTTCTAATAGGTCTCCTTCTTGGAGTTTTCTGCAGCATTTTATTTCATCCCATGGTACCCCACGGTTTTTGCAAGCAAGCCGTTAACACAGAAGCACAAGTGGGCGGTTAGCACAAGCAAGCAATCTTATCATACCAAAGCAGAAGCCTAAGCCAGCAATTAAAAGAAACAGACTTGATATCTTACAGACATGTTGAAGAAAGGTGTAGTTATATAAGAAAGAGCTTGACCGCTTCGGGGAAATAATATGTTTACATTCCCCAAAATCTTCCACTAGGCATTATGGTGCCTTTGAGTTATTCTAAAGATGCCTGACATGTCTCCTTAGGGATTGGACGTGAGAACCCCAGAAGACAGTTTCACAACCTCAGAGTTCATGAAAGTGCTCCTTTCTTGTTCTGGAAAGATGTGCCATATAAGGAATTGCAACAATTAATTTTTTAAGATTTTTTTTTGAGACAGAGTCTCACTCTGTTGCCCGGGCTAGAGTGCTGTGGCGTCAGCCTAGCTCACAGCAACCTCAAACTCTTGGGCTCAAGCGATCCTCCTGCCTCAGCCTCCCGAGTACCTGGGACTACAGGTGCACACCACCACACCTCGCTAACTTTTTCTATTTTTAGTAATGATCAGGTCTTGCTCTTGCTCAGGCTGGTCTTGAGCTCCTGACCTCAAGCAATCCTCCCTCCTCTGCCTCCCAGAGTGCTAGGATTACAGGCGTGAGCCACCGCGCCCGGCCAACAATTAACTTTTAATTGCACTTAGTCATCTCCATTTTCAAGCCAAAGAGGAGGCAGGTCCTCACTGCTTTTCTTACGAAGCTGAGGCAGAGACATGGGTACACAGACACCACTGGCTCATTTCTCTGCAAAGAAGCAAGGTATGCACTGTTCATAGATCAAATCCCTCCACTGATCCCTCACTCTGCCACTTGCTGGGATTTATGGGCCAGCCACCTGCCCTGTAGACAACAGTGGGCCATTACAGTGCTAAAAGACAGCTTCTCGCCAAGCCAAAGTAAAGAAAAGTAACTGTGTTTATTTTAAATACATAATCAATCATAACCCTGTGAATAGCCACTTTTCTATTTATACCTTCATATATCATCTAAAGCCCTCTTGCTTCAATGTAATTCTCTTTGGTCTGGTTCCTTGTCTTTTACTTTACAGTTTCACTCAGGGGATAACACAGAACAGCTGCTCCAAACAAATCTCGCCTCTATATTCTTTCTTTAGGTCCAGTGCTAGTAAGAGAAACATTTTCTATAAATTATGCAAATGGGGAACAGACTGCTAAACACTCCAGCTACAAGGGATTTGTGGAGTGGAGAAATGATCAAATAATGACATGGGGAATGAGCCCGGAGTTGGAGCACTGACTCTGCCATTTAGTACCTGTGTCACCATGGGACAATTGTCATTACCTTTCTGAATCTCAGTTTCCTTCACTGCAAAACGAGAACCATGTAGGGTTCCTCATGCAGACCCAAGAGTGGCTGAACACCCAGCGATGCCTGAGCACAGTGCCTGTAGCGAATTCTGCTGATACTACTTCTCATCCGCTTTAAGTCAGGTTATCTGTACATATTTCTTTTTAAGACGATCATTGACTGACTGACATCCAGAGGTAAGTGAACAACAGGATGAAGGGGCTAACACCTACACTGGCATCTTATAAAGAACGGTTAAAGAAAAATGGGTGATCAGCTTGGAGAGGAGAAGGCTAGAAAATTGAAATGATTTGCTTTTCCTACTTCTGGGACAAGCCCCAGAATGGGTGAACCATGATTTGAAACCATATTTTAAGATCCAACTGTGCAGGCAACTCACAGAATGGGCTGCCTTGTAGGTTCCGAGCTTACTTTCGCTGAATGTAGACACACACGAGCAGTGCAGTGGGGGATCCCAGAAGGGGTTAGAGAGAGGACTGATGGTATCAAAGGGTGTTTCTAACTTTCAAAATCAAAGTCTTTCTCATGATGAGAGATGACAATTTCTTGGCCACAACATTGACCATAATAGAAATCTCTCATTATTATCCATATTACCAAGACTCTTGTAGAAAGGGGAGAGGGCTCTACTACTTATTGAATACACTATGTACCAGGCATTGAATATTTGTATTATTTCACCTTCCTATCCCTAGCCTAGGACCAGATACATAGAAGATGATCAGCAAATACCTTCCAAAAGAATAAAGGAATGAATGAATGACCCTCTAAAATACACTATTATGAGCATTTTACAAGTGAGAAAAATGGTTTATAAGAGACAGCCATTTATATTGATCTTAAAAAAAATGCCTATAATTTTAGAATATATTTGAGGAAGAGTCCTTTACCAGCAAGAATCAGAAGTCAAATTTAATTTCTTCTCAGTGGAGAGTTCTGAGCTGCCAAATCAGCAGTTTAGAGAATCCTGGTGTTTACCAAAAGTTAGAATGTGAGCCATCAGAGACAGGACAAGTGTGCTAATGAAAATGTATGGCTTTTCATTATTAGGCCCATTTGCACAATGCAACTGAAATTGAGTAAGTTGTAACAGCTACAAGATCTGTATAAAACACTAGGATGGATTTTTAATGTTACAATTACCATAAATCTTCAACGTTTTGTGTTTACAAATAGGCCTTCGGAAGAAAGGAAGCTTTCAGCAGGTATATTTTTAATATCCTTGTATAAGTAATTAAGAAGAACAAAAGGCAACTAGACCAGATGCTGCACTGAATGAAATGCGTGAGTTGATTTTCTCTTTGCCATAACCAGAAGACAGTTTATTGAACTCCTGCTGGACTCCTCCACTGTGCAGAAGATCAGGGCCTCCCAGACATCCTTTAGGCTGCTGCTTTCAAAAAGGCCTCTATTCTTAGGAGTCTACTCAGGTGACGATTCCCAGAATTACCCTGGAACAAACTTCAGATTAGAACTCTCTAGACATGGAGCTATATTAGAAGCAGATGCAGCGTCTGTGGAAACCATCCTTGCCCTGGCCCAGCTCAGCACCGTTCAGGAGTGGGCATGGTCCCTGCTGACTTACCCCAAAGCCATTTTCTTTCTTCAGGTTTAATAACTTTGCATATTAACAGAAATGGGTTAGTTTTGCAATTTTGCATATACAGAGGGGAAGGGTGTTAAACAAACAAACAAACAAAAACCCAGCAACAATAGAAGGCAACCGATACTGAAAAATGGACTCATTGTTTTTCTAGTGAAAATGTGTGCAGCGATTTGGGCATTAGATTGGAAAGTCGACAGTGCATTGGAGAAAGGGGCTTGTTTATTTATTTTTGTGGTCATCTATCAATTTTCTGGGTTGTGCAAATGTGCAGCTTCTAATTGGTATATTGAATGCCTTTCAAAGGTCAACGATGAAGTCCAGAGGAAAAAACCCCAGAGACTCTGTTCTGTTGAATTCCACCAGTCTCAATAATCCACCACGAGAGTTTGCGTTTTTCTTGGACATCCCCGAAGAGGCATTTTGGGCATTTAACTGCTGTCCTTGTTCACCTAGGAATTCCTAGCAGGAAATTAAAGAGGATTAAGGAATTAAGGAAGGGCTGTGTGTGTGTGTGTGTGGTGATGGTGGTGGGAAGGGGCTTCATTTGTTTGTATTGTTTAATCCTTAGCAGGAAATTAAAGAGGATTAAGGGTTTTGTGCATGTCTGTGTGGAGGTTGGGGAGGGCAAGGAAGGGCTCCATGCCTATTGTTTTTCTCATTTGTATTTTCAACAAATATTCACGAGTGCACTTCCTATAATATGCCCCATGCTTAAACACTGGGAATACAAAAATCGACACGAAGAAATATGTTCCTTTTTCTTGAAAGAGCTTAGAGTCTATTTGAGGACGTGAACCGTACAAACAAGTCACTAAGAATATACATCAAATAATTTTACATCCTAATTATGACTTGTCTCATATGGTATGAGACTAGTCAACTAATTGTCATTTTGATCATGAAGAAGTACTTTGCATTGACCTAAGTAGGTGGGAGAAGACCTTGTGTGACAAAATCAAGAGCTTGTGATGTAGTCCTCTGAACAAAAGTCTAGAGGACAAAGCTGCTGGTGTTGTAGGGGTGAAAGGATGGCTAATCTCTGCTGAGGGAGTTAAAGGCACTTCTTGGAGGAGATGACATTGCGTTGAAGCCTAAAAGAAGGGACAGGTGTGTGCTAACAGAAAGTGATTTTGAAGAAGAGGCAATTCTGAGCAGAGGGGTGGCTTGGGCAGGAAAATAGTGCTAGGAAAGGAGAGGGAAGTGCTAGGAAACCAGGGGAATTTGGTACGATAGTATCAGTTATCAAGGGCTGTGGGAGAATGACCACGGGGTGAGATGAGTCTGAACTGGTGAGTTCCAGCCATCTAGCAAAAACCTTAAGAATACGAACTTCCCACTCTAGGTGATGGGGATCCCAAAAGGTCCCTAAGTAGCCAAGTCCCCCATTTACCAGAAACAAAGGGGATGGGGTGACTCTTCAGCTTCCAGATTCACAGCTGGAGTGAACCACGAAGGTGACTAGACGCTGGTTCAATAACTGTCATGATTTGGCCCAGGTTACTTAGGTAGCTTCATTCCTCACCATTGTCTGCCTTGAATTCCAAGCAAAAATGGCACCAGATCTTCTCCATTGCACCGTCATTGGTCTCTGGACCTTTGCATATCCTGGAGAGTGTGACTAGGACACTCTCTTTTACCTCTACATGTGGCTCTTCATTCATCCTTTGAGTTTCAGCTTAGATGCTCCTTCTTAAATAACAAAGTGTTATTTTATTACACAAGTCTGACTTAGGGCCCCTTTCCTGGGCTTCTCTAGCCCTTGGCACTTCGTTGATGAGGACATGTGTCACCCTGCATGCCACTGCTTGGTTATTTATCTGTGGGCGTCCTCCCCCGTTCCTTGCATCCCATACACATATAAATTGGCTGTGTGCCCACAAGCACAGGGAGCCCGTGAATAAATAAATGGGATATTTTTGGTTGGCTTATGTTCCAAGAATCACTAAGTTTGGTTAAAATAGGCAATTTAATTTTAAAAACTTACTTATGTATTTGTTAGCCTGAAATACATGTGCAGCCTGGTTAAGACAGTTAAAACATGCATAAGACAGACATGTATGGCAGCGTGGCCGCCTTCTTTAAAATTTCACCGGCTTTCTCAGCCCAAAATGGTAACAGCTGCAGGACCATGTGCTGCCCAATCCCTTTCCACTCTGGCAGTTTCTTGCATTCCTGCCATTATGACAGGATTTATAAAGGTCCTTTTCAAAGGAGGGGGATCAGGAAGAGATTTGACAGAGATGTAAAAATAGCACCAGGGTTGAGTCTGAGAAACTTCCAGACTGAGCTGCTATTGAAATATAAGTTGGAGAAGGGTGTAGGCGCTGGTAGCATTCACTGGCACCTCCATACCTAGAGCCCCTGGGAGGGTGGGCAGAGCACCCCCCACCCTAGTTTAATAGTTGTGGGTTGAAAGCAACTAGAGATTAATTGATGCCTTTGGACATTTTGGGGACAGCAGTAGATTTTTCAGTTCAAACGTCCATCCAAGTTTCAGGTAGCCAGGTTGGGAGGTGCAGAGGGTTCCAAGGCTGCAGGGGCCAAAGGCAGGGACTGAAGCTATGATAAGGGGCTAAGACTTTGGGGCCAGCTTGCAGGTCAGTGGTTAGGCCTGAAGCTGAGGTGTAGGGGGAAGGACATCATCTGGGGCTATTTCCTGGGCAACCCATTATTTGGGTTTACTTGTCTGACTCCATCTTTCCTGGGTAGTATGCACCAGCCAAGACCATAGGGCCTGAATTACTTTCTTTTCCTGCCTTGTCTTATATCACTGCCACCACCAATACGTACAAATACACACACACCCATCCACCCCCCCAACACACATACGCCCCTCTACCTACCTTCTTGCCTTCTCTTCTATGCCCACACGACCTGGGTCACGGTGAGGTCAAGGTTGGTCGCCATCAAGGCTGATCATTATGGCACTGGAAACTCTCCCAAGTCACATCTTAACTGCACTTGTTAGCCAGGTCCCCAGGAAAAGCAATCAATAGCGACAGAGTAATCAGAGGAAAGCTGCAGGGGTCCAGAGCAGTGAGGAGTGTACAAGTCCCACCTGGGTTTGACTTGGAGATTGACTGGTCTTATCCCACGTGTTGTCCACACCAAATCGAAGAAGACAGGATGGCTGGACAGCACACGGCTCCGCTGCAAAATCAGCAGAACACAGGATGTGAACAAGGCGTTGGGAACATTCTAAAAAAATCATTCCTGTTGTAGAAGGAACCCTTGGTACTTAAAGAACCTAGATGTAATATAATTGGAAATTCACATTTACTCTGCACATCTTTACTTTGAATTTAATTCTATTGTATTTTGTGGTGATACATGTTTATGATTTTAAAGCATTTCATTATATACTAAGAGCTCCCCAGTTGTAGCTAAGCATTAAATGAGATATTATTAATGTTTCTCCATTCCTTATATATACTGTTGTATGTTTCTTTGATGATTATTCTACCTCTTTTCTCTGAGATCACTAAACAAGGAATCTCAAAAGGACAGTGTGAGCCCTCCTTGATTTTGGAGCTTTACACCTTTATTTTTAGTTTTATTTTAGTTATTTGTTTGTTTGTTTTGAAAATGCTTTGTTAATTCTAATGCCTGGTGTAAACACAGCCATCATAAGAATTTTGCCAAGCAGAGACTTGTCCTGAATGTCTGGCCCTAAGAACATCAAGTCCTTCTTCTAGGCTAAATGACCTTCTTCCTTTCAGGGAGTGGGGCATGGAACTCTTGATTAAGAGCCAGCCAAGGGCCAAAGGTGGTGATGCAGGGGTGAAGGTGGGAGGGAGGGATTGAGCAATGAAAGATGCTGGGAATGAGAACTAGAAATGCTCCCCTGAGGAATGGGAGAGTCTGTCTGGGGGCAGAGGACAAGCAAAGGCAAAATTATATAGTAAAGCCAAAAGACAAATTCCAGAGGGGGATAAAAACCACATGAAGAATGTCTAATCTTGTGTCAGGTATAAATAGAAACAAGTAGTTGAAAGGGTTAAGGGTACCAATCTTCTCAACATCAGTTGTCCTTGGCATCTGTCCCTCATCAGATATTTCTTGAACATGTGCTTTGAACTAAGTCCTGTGCTAGATAAGGAGGTTATAACAAGGGACAGAAACACCTTCTCACCTTCTAAATGGCACTCATGTTCCAACAGCAGCACACGGCGAGGAAGAGGGAAGTTGGGGTTTAGTGCATCAGCCATGGAGCGACACAACTAGGTTCAAGCCTTGCAGTGCCACTCACTAACCATGCATCTTTGAGCAAATCACTTAATCTCTCTGAATCCTTAGTAGGAGAGGGGTGGTGTGAGCCATGAACTCTGCATGAGGTGTGCCCAGTGCGAGCAGATGCGGGGCTCACGGTACATGGCAGCTTATAGATGTGTCTTGGGGTTCCCAAGGGTGTATTGTTCGGAGAGGGTGAGTCTCAGGTCTGGGCTAACCACAATTGAAAGCTTGATGGCCTTAGCAAGACCACTCTTTGGTGGCATATTAGCATATAGTACCATTAAGACTGGCCCATTCTCCATCTGCCATAATCAGAGGGAACTCAACTCCAGGTCACAAAGATATATGTGGGGCCCCAAGGCATCCAGGAAAACCTTCACTTCCTCCATTTCAAAATTGGTACAATTTATTGGGTGGGAATTGAACTGAGTCATTTTTTTAGTAAGTGCTGTTAATTTACTAGTAGCAGCCAAGTATCTCTTCTTCCTTCTGATAAACTAGTTCCTACCCTTTGGGGCTGAAGAGGAGACGATATCTCCAAAGGATGGGAGTTGAATCACATAAAGGAAAGCTTCTGGGTCTGTCAATTGCAGATCAATGAGACTGAGTTCTCCTCGAGCAATTTCTTAAGAAAACATGAACGTACCCGTTTTTACTTGGTGCTTATTTTTCCAGGGGTGACTGTTCTATTCCCATGATGATAATATTAAGAGATTTATATGCACTGAGATGCTTATGTGGTTATAGATGTTTATTGACCTTAGGTTATTTATGTACTTTTGTCCTTTTTTTTGTTTGCTGTTTTTATACAGGAAGAAGGTGTCAACCACTCACAATGTCCGGCATATTAGCGCCAAACGTTAGGGGAGGATGCTGCAAGGCTCAGTGTTGGCAGCTGGCATTGTTCTTTCTCCACAGCTTTCTGTCCCTTTGGCGTTTTCTCATCTCAACGACGTGACAATAGGAAGTGGAAAAGTGACTCTTGCTTTGGATCCAGGTAGATTGGTTTTAGCTGTAGGGGTGCCAGTAGGAGTGTGGGAGTCAGCCTCATAGTGTGTCCTGTCTAACTCAGCGTTGAACTTCCAGTTTGCTATTTCATGCATCTCATAGGCTTCCATCTGTATGTGGTCTTTATTATAAATGGTTGTCTTGAATTCCCAAACCGAAAGAATTAACTACTCAATTCAAGATTAGGCCATATCGTATACTCTTTTAAACACATTTTCTATCTCAATTAAACCAGTAGCTCTTATTTCAAAAATCTACTATGCATCAGAAGCTGTTCTAGATGAACGAATATGTTATGTCAAAACTTCACAGCACCCCTATGGAGGCAGATGACACTTTGACTACTATCTGAGGACAGAAAGGCGGCTCAGGCATTGCTCAGCCCCAAATCAACAATAACTAGATCCAAAGGAGGCAGCCCAGGAAAGTCCTTTAATTCAAGCCAACACAGGTGCCTCTTGCCTTTATGCTTCTGATTTCTGCATGCGGATGCCTCAGAGCCTGCAAAGAAGGTGCATCAGCCTCTCCTTGTGGCTTCGGTTTCTAATCTACTCTAAGTCAACACCGTGATCCCGCGGATCTGTGTTAGACGCTGGGAGCTTGAGCAAGTGGGTATCCCCACTGCAGTAAATGATGAGCCCAACCTCTGAACTTGCTGTTAATAAACTGAGCTGTTCATGCTTCTCTGTAGCATAGCTTGACATTTAGGCTGAGAGTCTGTAATTCCAGTAAATAGCTCAGGATGTGATATGTGTGTGTGTTTGACTGTCACACAATTAAAAGCTAAACTGAGGAGGCTGAGGCCTTTATTAAAAGCCATCCGATTTTATTTATTTAGTGTTTCTGGGACCTGGAGAGAGTACAAATCAGGAATAGGCCTCTAGGAGACAGCTTTTTACACCCCAGCCAATGATACCAGTCTAACTATTACACTGCAGTCAGCCTGATTGTTAGGTTAGGGGAGAAAAAAAAAATGAACCAACAAATGTGGTCATTTGAAGAAATCAGACATGTGATTATTTTTCCCTTGCTACAAAAGTACCCGAGAGATCTACCAGCCCTTTCTTTGATTAATATTGCTGGCAGTGGTTGCACACCGCTCAACTTGGCATTGCATTTATCAAAATTTTCCAGAGCAGACAGGCATCACCATGTAAGAAGAATGGTTCTAATGGGCCCCTGTGCTTTGCAGGGAATATCTGGGCCCCATGAATGCAAGAGTTGGGCATGCCAGGTGGTGCATTCCTGGCCTGGACTCTGTGATTTCTTCTCCAAACCATTAAGTCCCCTAAGCAGCTCTTAAGATGAAGGTTTCACCCTTAATCTTCCATATGAGGTGACCTGCACTGCAGACAAACTTCAGGGGTCCCTGTCTCCCCTCATTTGCCACTGGGCTTCTGCCAAAGGCCAGTACACACAGAAAGGCTTCTGGAAGAGCTTCCCAACCATTCGTTTCCAAATGCTGACCCAAGCTGTCTGCTGTTGGTTCATTGAGGGGAGGGAGTAAATTAAACACACACAACACACTTTCCTAGGTACTATGCCCAGGGTCTTTGATTTTGTGTGTCCAAAAAAAAAAAAAAAAAAAAAGAAAACCACAGGTGATTCTAATGATCAATTAGTTTAGTAAAACAATGGCTTCTAAATGTCATGCTGACTTTGCCATGGGACACTCAACCTCTATCCAGGTAGACTCCTAAGCTAAATAAAAGGATCATTCCCTAGAAACCTGAATGCAATAGAGGCCTTTGCAGGACTCTTATTAAAAACCTGAAATATATCATTGTAGTCCTGATACAATTGCCATCACTGAACTGGATGGTAGCCAACTGAACCTGTAATCGAAGGCTGCTCTCAAAGCTTGAAGAATGAGTTAAACTTCTGCATTTGCAGTAAAATTTTGGCAGGTCGTAGTGAACCTTAATATTTCCCTTTGCCCCTTTCATAATGGCCCAGAAAAGAAGTTTCACTCAGAAATCAAGTTTCTTCTTTGACTTAGTTACAGAATTGATAGGACTTCTCATCTCCTATGAAATAGACCATGTTTCCATCTTTATCTTGAATGCCAGGGAGCTCAGAGCCCAGCTTTATACTTAATCACAGAAACATTTTAACCCTTAATACTTGCCAGATCTATTTCTTTTTCTTTTTCTTTTTTTTTTTTTACTTTTAATTATTTTCCTTTGAAAATTCCTACTTAATCAGAGTCACTGTAATAAATATTTGAAAACAGTTGGGAGAAAAAACTAAAATCTGTGGATTTGGAGAGTTTGGCAGGAGAGTTGTGAGAAGAGGTGCACCAGTTTTCAAGCATCCTACTAGGAGCAAATAAGGAAAAATGAAATGGTTGTCTTTTCTTTCTTTCTTTCTTCCTTCCTTCCTCCCTCTCTCCCTCCCTCCCTCCCTCCCTCCCTCCCTCCCTTCCTCCCTTCCTTCTTTCCTTCCTTCTTTCCTTCCTTCCTTCCTTCCTTCCTTCCTTCCTTCCTTCCTTCCTTCCTTCCTTTCTTCCTTTCTTCCTTCTTTCCTTCCTTCCCTCCTTCCTTCCTTCTTTCCTTCCTTCCTTCCTTCCTTCCTTCCTTCCTTCCTTCCTTCCTTCCTTCCTTCCTTCCTTCC
>CAUYRT010077092.1:0-40408 GCA_963574885.1 Lepilemur ruficaudatus
GTCCCACCTGCACTCGAATGTTTATACCAGCACAATTCACAATAGCAAAGTTGTGGAAACAACCCAAGTGCCCATCAATACACGAGTGGATTAATAAAATGTGGTATATGTATACCATGGAGTACTATTCAGCTATAAGAAGTAACAGTGATATGGCACCTCTTGTATTTTCCTGGATGGAGCTGAAACCCATTCTACTAAGTGAAGTATCCCAAGAATGGATGGACAGACACCACATGTACTCATCAGCCAATTGGTATTAGCTGATCAACACCTAAGTGGACACACAGGAACAACATTTATTGGGTGTCGGGCAGACGGGAGGGGGGAGGAGGGGATGGGTATGTACATACATAATGAGTGTGATGTACACCATCTGGGGGATGGTCACGCTTGAGGCTCTGACTGGAGGGGGGAGGGGGGCAAGGGCAATGTATGTAACCTTAACATTTGTACCCCCATAATATGCTGCAATAAAAAAAAATTTTCATTTAATATTATTTTGTAAGGATTTTTCAATATCTTTAAATATCCTTCTAAAATTTTGCTACACAAGTTTATTTAAATAATCTATTGTTTGACATTTAAATGTTTTCTAATTTTAATCTATTGTGAATTATCTTTCCCTGAATATGATTTCACACACATCTTTACAAAATAAACAGAATTAATGGTTCCTAGAATAGTATGAGAGTTTTGTAAATACGGGCAAATTTATCTCCATATTTTTAGTAGTTTATATTCTCAATGGTAGAGTATGAGGATGTCAACTTTTTCCAACCTCTGTTAGCATTGGTTATAAACATGTAAACAATTTTTGTCTCCTTGACATATAAGAAAAGGCAAAATTTTATTTGCTGCTTCAATTTGCATTTTAAATATCTATTTCCAGTGAATACTCCATTCATGCATTTTTGACTTAAGATGAATATTGAGTGCCTATTTGATGCCAAATATATTATCAATAAAATATTTTATTTATTTATTTATTTATTAAGGTCTTGTATTTCTCCTGTTGTGATTTTCAATTTTTGTTGCACAATTTGTATTAAAATGTTTGCCTTTTCCCTGAATGCTTTGTAAAAATGTCTAATATACAATACCAACTCTTTGTCCATCATATTAGCCTGCTATTATTTTTCTTGTTTTGTATGCTTTTTAATAACATTTATTTATAAATTAATATTTTTATTTTCCAAAAAATGCATTTTATGAAGTTAACAAAATACAAAAATCTAAATAGCACAAGACAAAAATTCTCTACTTACAGCTTTCCACTAGAAATATTTTTATAAACAAATGTTTTGCACATTTGCCTGTGTTGTTTATATAAGTGCAATTATAAAACACATAAAACACATCATTTTTCAGTATTTTCCATTAAAATAATATGTTTTGTGAGTCTTTACATCTCAAGAAACATTCTTTCCTCACAATGGCTGCAATGCAGTAAAGGCCTACATCATACTTTGATTAATTAATCTTTTAACAATGAATATTAGGCTGTTTCTAATTTTTCACTGTCATAAGCAACACTACCATCAACTTCCCAGCACGTTTATTTTTCTGTACTTACCTGATTGCTTTATTGTTGAACATATAATTAAAGCAACCCATAAGGATTTTGATTAGGATTGAAATTGATAACATTACTGGAAATTAAAATTTTGAGGTTAAATACTCTTTCTAAAGATCTGTTGGTAAATTTTATGTAGCACTATCTTTATAAACCACATTTATATTGTATGTCCAAAGTATCATGGAGATAATTTTACTTTTTATTTTTCTGAGCCAATTTTTAAAGTTATTGATTTCATCATGTTATAGAATATTAATTTACTAATAGTAAATGAAAATATTAAGTGTATTATTAAGTTAAAATAAGTAATAATAGTAATTTATATATTATCATTTCAAATATTAGAACTAATATTTTCTAATTACTAACAAAAGTAAATTAGTGTAGGCTATTGTTTGGATATTTGACCCTCCAAAACTCATGCTGAAATTTGATCCCCAATATTGGAGATGGGGTCTTATGGAGGTATTTGGGTTGTAGGGCAGAACCCTCACGAATGGCTTGGTGCCATCCTTGCAAAACCAGTGAGTTCTCTGTTAGTCCAGTGAGAGCTCCCCCTGCTGGTTGTTACAAAGAGCCTGGCACCTCCCCTCTCACTCTTGCTTCCTCTCTCGCCATGTGATCTGCACACTTCAGCTCCCCTTCACCTTCTGCCATGAATGGAAGCTTCCTGAGGCTTCCTTCTCATCAGAAGCAGATGCTGGCACTATGCTTCCTCTAACTAGCCTGAGAAATTGTGAGACAAATCCACCTCTTTCCTTTATAAATTAACTAGTCTCAGGTATTACTTTTTAGCAACACAGACCAAGTGCATTTACTACAACCTATTCAATTGAATTCATGTTTTGCTTCCTCACATTTTCCTCCTCTCATCTATTGTTTTATTAGATATATATTCTCAGATTTTTGATCCTTTTTTTTGTTTTTGAGACAGAGTCTCACTCTTTTGCCGGGGTTAGAGTGCTGTGGCATCAGCCTAGCTCACAGCAACCTCAAACTCCTGGGCTGAAGCGATCCTCCTGCCTCAGCCTCCTGGGTAGCTGGGACTACAGGCATGCGCCATCATGCCTGGCTAATTTTTTCTATTTTTAGTTGTTTGGCTAATTTCTTTCTGGTTTTGGTAGAGACTGGGTTTTGCTCTTGCTCAGGCTGGTCTCCAACTCCTGAGCTCAAGCGATCCTCCCATCTCGGCCTCCCAGAGTGCTAGGATTACAGCCATGAGCCACCGCGCCTAGCCCCCTTTTTGTTTTTAATAGTAGTTATTATATTAGTTATCCCCTCTTTCAAGAATTACTTATGGTATTTGCATTTTTATGTGTAACTCTATTTCAATTTAGATTAAGTTTTGCACTTAAGTACTACTTACTGATACTCTTTTTATAGATGATTTTCCATTCTTGAGAATTTATCTTGAATCATTATTCCATTGTCTGAGATGCAACATTTTGTAATTTCTATATGAAATGTACAATTGTGTATATTAGATTATACTGCAGTTGCTTTCATACTTGGCAATTTGACTATGTAAAGCACTTTCTAGGAAAAAACCTTTTTGTTCCTCGAAACTGCATAGATACAGTTTGATTCCTTCCATATTTTTAGTGATGTGAATTGACTGAGAATGGCCTGATATTTCTACTTTGTAATAAAACTGTTCTTATGGGGGTGGAGGGAGAAAGCAGGAGAACCAATGCTCCTGGATGCTCATAAATTTGGATTTTTTAAATAAAATATTATTTATTACAAGTAGTAATTATAATCATAATTGTAATCCAATTATTATATTAATTATATTGATTATAATTATAATTTTTCCAGTATATATACAGGTATTAGCTGCTTTTCTTTAATTTCGATGGGGCCACTTTGACTTTGTAAATTTATCTTCACATCAGAAAATTTTTCTTCCAATTTATGTTAGATCATTTTAGTGTTTTCCTTTTGTTTTTATCTCTTCTTCATGATTGCTAATGTTGGATATCTTGATGCCCTTTGCCAGATGTGTCATCTCCTCTCTGATTATTTCTACCTCTCTGTCTATTTCTCTATATTTTGGAAAAGTTTTAAATTTATATTCCATATCAGTTTTGAAATTTTATTTGGTATGCATTTGTCTTTATTGTCATGTATGTTATTTAAAATTCTATTATTGAGTTAATTATTAACTCACCTTAGTTCTTAACTACAGTCATCTTGCTTTTTACTTTATTGTCATCGCTATGAATTCTTTTTCAATCTTTTTATTATAGTTAATCTCACATTTAGTTTTATAGCTTTATTGATTATGCAGAGCAAGATCTATTCATTCTAGATTTTTTGTTTTGTTTTGTTGTTTGGTTGGTTGGTTTATTGTAAAACTTTCTCAGAAGAACACTTACGCAAACTGCAGCTTTCTCTTTTTCTATTATAGCAATTTTTGAGAGGCAGTAAATTCCATCCCATTTATTTCTTCCACTATAGACTTCTTTCTTGCACAAAAAAATCTAGCCAGGCCTTGCATTCATGGAAAAACTGTGCAGATAGAGTCTCCTAAGTCACACTCACTCTCCTCCTAGATCCTGCTAAGATTATCTTAAATCTTATGTATAAGAGTTTGCCCCTATAAATAACCACATGATGGATTGAGCACCCCATGGGAAGTTGGGTGTTTGTGGAGGTACACAATAAAAGAACTTGGTTATTTTAGCTTTCTTCTCTGGGTGCAATGAAGCTGCAGCCAAGAGGAAGTTGTCACCATCTTCTTTTCTCTGGTCAAATTTCACCTAAGCGTACAGCATGGAGCAAAGCTTGCCCTCCTTCCCAGCTCTACTTCCTTTTTGCCAGGCTGAATTTCAGATGCTTACATACATTACCTTTGTGTGAAGTTCTTATCCCTGGAGGAGCAAATAAAGATGCCTTGGAATAGTGAAAGCACTCTTTGGTAAAAGTGTTACAGTAGCTCATTTGACTAATGAATTACCTTGGTCTTTAACTCTTACTCTGCAAATTGGGGAATGTCCATATGTTTTTGCTTAATTTGCTCTAAATCTGTGGCATTACCCAACATGCTTTCTTAGTGGAAATCCAAGATCCTCTCATTCTGTTTGCTCAAATTGCTGATTTGAAATCTACTATGTTCTCATCCCTGTCTCTGGTTGGCAATCTGAGATATAAGAAGAAAGGATGAAGGGATGGAGACATTTTTGTCTTGTATTTATTCTGGTCTTTTAAGCTCAAATCATTTTGCCATCCTGATATTTAATAAAATAATGAATTGGGAACAGTGAAAATTTCATGGCAGAATTTCTTTTAGAAATGTATATGTATTGTTTTGTAATAACGTGGAGCACACAGCCAAATCATGATATATCAAGCTGTGGGCAGAATGCTTTATTTGAACCAAGGGGAGAATGTATGACAGATCTTGAGGTAGGTTCTAAACAGAAAATCTTCAACATGGTAGCTCTCTACTCTCATTGAACTTAGACTGTAGTAGGAAATATGCATAAATTACTAATAAATTAAAAGTCTATGTGATAAATGATAAGGTAGGGTAATTTTATTCATTCATAAGAATAAAAAGTTCTGGGAATCTAAGGTACAACATAGGTGATGATGGATGTGCTCATTAACTTAATTGTGGTAATCATTATACAATGTGCATATATAAATATATATATATAATCACCATGTTGTACATTCCGACTCTATATAATCTTAATTTGTCAATATTTTTTATTTGTTTTACATAAATACTTTTTAAAAAGTGGAAAAGTTTACAGTGCAATGAGAGCATAATGTAGAAGTAGAACATGTAACTCAGATTTGTGACATCAGAAGCAATTTCACAGACAATTTCAGACCTGATGAGTCAAGGACAGCCAAACTGAGTGGAGTAAGGGTGTACAGAAAAATGTGACAAGCAGACCTTGCAAGTTCTTACCCAAGATTCAGAGACTTTTAATGATAATCCTTCCTTAATGTGGAAAGGTTGAACATAACAAAGAGCATGTTGCTATGAGTCTTGGACCATTCCATCGTAAGAGAAAATATATTGAGCTCTTACGTTTTCATTATATTTTTTCTCTTCTAGAACTTCGATTAAATTCTTTTATATGTGATTCAGTTCTCTGATGAAATACTAAACTGTGTTATGTAATTTCTTAGACATAATAATCAATAGTTATTTTTAAATCAATCAAGATCTTATGTGGATATGTTCTATATTCTCTTGGTTTTTAGTCAATTGTTCTCTTCTGCTAGCATGCCAGATAATTTTTGAGTAAATGCTGGACATTATGAGTTAAAAATAATTATAGAGATAATTTAAGCTCTGGGTGATATCACCTTTGTCTAGACAAGATGTGTTTTGTTTCTGGCAGGCAATTTGGCTAGTGGAAGATAATCTTAATCTAGTCTGGGATTGCATTGATTTGAATCTTGGTTTCATTCTTGGTGAGTCTAGTCTATTTCTAAGTTTAGAGAAATTTCTATGGCATAGCCCTTTGTTTGCTCCAACTAAAAACCTACACTGTTTTTTATGGTCCCTCCTAGCTGATCTTCCCAAAACTCTGATTTTTGCTTTCTCTTCCAAAAGTTCTGTTCAGTGTCTTAGGGTCTAGAATTGCCTCTTATAAATTGGCAGATATTGTAAAAGGATAAACAGGTGAATGTCAAGTTCAACTTAATGCATGCTTTAAATGCTTGCAAACATAAATTTTAAAATACTCTACCCAGCTTTTCTAGTTGTTCTCAGTGGCACTGTGCTATATTATTGGAAGGTAAAATCATAATCTCTTCCCCTTTAAATTTTTTTGCTAACATTAGTTCCATTAACTGTTAACCTATGGTCTTTTTTATGGAATACTACATAGTAGAAGTCCAAAACCCCTTCATTCTCTTTGCTCAAATTGCTGATTTGAAATCTACTATGTTCTCATCCCCATATCTATTGTTGGCACTGTGAGATATAAGGCCATAGAGCGAATGGATGGAGATATTTTTGTCTTGTATTTATTTTGATCTTTTGAGCTCAAATCACACTGCTACTTTTTCTACCTGCATGAAGTAGGACTGAACTCTTCAAAAATAATTCAGATTCTCAGAAAATTTTTAAAAATTCAGATGACTATGGGCATATTCAATAAATAACATACATTCGACTAAGTCTGTTTATTCTACTGTGGTTTCCCCAGCACCTATTACAGAGCTGATACAGAAGAGTCTATCGATAAACAGGGGTTAAGTGAATAAATAAGTAATAACAGAGTGTGATAACCTATTGCTAAAGGCATGTTGAGTTAGTTACTTTGTCCATAAAGTATCCATTAACTAGTTTTTATAATGAATGCAAATCCTACAATGGAATAGTGTGGTGTCACTTTAATAACTTTCCAGTTGGGTACACTATTAAAATGGGAATGTTTTAAAAACTCATTTTGGTACACTCAAGGAGGGGCTTTCTGTAAAACCTTGCTCCATATTAAAATACTGATCCTTTCTTAGCATAGCATTAATTCCTACATTCAACTCCACAGGTACCATCTCCTTCCTACTTGGAATTATTCTTCATCAAGTATCAAGAAATACATAATTCACTGGACTAGGGGTCTAGCAAGTTGGTTGTGATTCTTGGCTCTGCTGCTTACAGGCTGTGTGTCCCAGAAGAACCAGATTTACCTCTAAGGCTGTTTTGTCATTTCTACTCTGGACATTATAAAACAGCAAGACTGTTTTGAGAATTTTTGTGATTGTTTTTCTCCTAGTGTACATCACATCATAAGCAATCTTTAAATATTCGTTATATTTTTTAGCACAAGTAAAAGAATTTTTTACTTTACTTTCTGTAACATGGCTTTGAGCAAAATAATCTATGTTAGAAAATAAAGCTCTATAAATGTAAACAAGGATGGACAACTTTTATTATATTTATAATGGATAAAAGCATATACTACCCAGTTCAAGTATCAAGAAATGTGCTTGCCCCATTGACAAAATATCTTTATGATATCCCTTGTTGCTACACAGTCTCCCAATATAGACTGTACCCTTATTTGTTGCAGAAATTCTATGATATGGCCAGCATCAATAGACATGTCCCTTCACTCTGTAACATGAGTAAACTTCCCCTCTCCCCAAAGCACAAATCTTCACAAAAACAAATAACTTGAAGATACAGGGTTATTGTTAGATCCAGAGATAAGCAGTTGTTCCTCAGACATTTCCAGACATTGAAGTAGATATAAATGTTCACCTCCCTTTGCAGCACAGGAACATGACCACTGGTACCTCCCTCAGCAATATGCAAGATCACCACTTTCATCTCCCTACTCTGCCCCACTGTCTACCTTGCTCTTCCAAAGCAATCACTCTACATCAAAAGAATGCAACATGGGAGCATCTGTTCTACTTATCAATATCTTTGTTAAATTTCACTAAGTCCTAAAGACCTTTCACCTTTCCCTTTATACACATCCCTTCTCCCTATTCTTTACAAATGTTTAAAGTGTTCATTCTTATGTATGTAATCTTGAAAAGGAATGTTGCTAGAATGATACTGACCTGGACAGGAGTGTTGGGGTGAGTATTTGGGGACAGTCTCGAGACTCTAAAGTATGTTGATTTACACAAGTTCTCAGGATATCAGGATGCTTGGGTGCTAGCTCCAAAACCAAGAACTATAAGAAGCTATTGGATTCAGTTAATCATTCATTATTGAAGTAACAATGAACGTAAGTCATTCATTATTGAAGGCAAGGAAATATTTTAGATTACAAGGAAATTATTCTCAACATATTTAAACAAGGACTCCTTTGAAAACCTGAAAATATCTGTGACTCCTTTAACAAAGAAATATGCATATTTAAAATTTCATACTTTACATCAACAAATAAAATTTCTGATCTGAGACATTTAAAGGAGCATGATTCCCAGGACAAGGGCTGTGGCAGACTTTGAGTTGCCACCTTATAACTTTAATTTTGGAGAGTAGAATATGAGCACCAGAGAGAAATTCCAAGAGGCAGCATGGTCTAGTGGACTGAGCATTGGCCTTATAGTCAAGTAGACAAATATAATTCAGTTTCTATAGCAGTAACTTACCAGCTGAGTGACTTATCTTAACCATTTTATAAATGAGAAAACTAGATTCAACCAGCTTAAGTAATTTGCCAAAGTTTATAAAGAATAAATTGTGAACTCATATTTGACAGGCTCCAAATCCATATTCTTTTTATTATGCTATACTGATCAGCAAAATAGGAAAAGCTAAAATGACATTTTCTTCTCATTAACTCTAAACCCATAAACCTGCCATTTACAAGTTTGTGATTGAGATAGAAAACACTGCAACCAACCAGAGCTCACATTTAGACTGTTTGATGTCTAAGTAGAGTGAGTCCTGGGCTCTGGAATAAGAAGTTCCAGAAATTTGGAACAAGTAACCTTTACTTAAACAGAGGAAAGAACACTAGGCTTCCATTAAGTGGTGCTTGACAGGAGAGAGTATTCTGATGTCATTTCTTCCAACTTGCCTCAATGAATTCAGGTTGGGTACGTATCCCTTATCCAAAATGCATGGAACCAGAAGTGTTTCAGATTTCAGATTTTTTTTTTTCAGATTCTGGAATAGTTGCCTTATATTTAGCATTACTAATCTGGAATGCAAAATCCAAAATGCTCCAAGAAGCATTTTCTTTGAGTGTCATGTCAGCACTCAAAAAGTTTTAGATTTTGGAGCATTTCAGATTTGGGATTTTTAAATTAGGGATACTCAGTCTATTCCAATCAATATATTTTATATTCAGTGTTTATATATAGCTGTTTCAGCAAGGTATTCTGCTTTTTAAAAAAAAAAATTATCTTCAAATGATTCAATAAAAAATAGAAAAGCAAGCAATTACATTTGTTATATATAAGCTACTACTATAAATATGACCAAAGTAAAATAGGCTTCTGTATTTCTAAAGAATAATTGCCAGATTTACTATGGCTGAGGTCACTTCCCAGTTTTCTCAACTATTAATTGGATGACCTTGGGCATGTAACTGAACTGTGCTTCAATTCCCTCACCTATAAAATAAAGATGATAATATTTCCCTCACATAATATTTATTTGGTAATTAGGTAAAATAATGTATTATAGAAGGTTGACTGATGAATTTGAACATGAAAATTATGCTAGAAGTTTCTATGTATAAAGGCTGTATCAAAATGTCAATATGGAGCCTATTTTCTGTCTTAGTAAACAGCTATCCCATCTTGACATGCGGAGTTCTAGGCAGAGAGTGTATCAACTTGCACTTGCAGTCCAGGGGTACCCTAGAGGGGAAGAAACTGAGATACTAAGATTTAAAGTTAGTATCTTTAAACTGGGGCAAAGCAGGCTAATACTAATCATTGCTAAGCAGTGGGTAAGGGTAATGGAGTCCATGAGCTAAAAATAAAATTGGTATCAGAAAAAAACAATTCTATTGCCTGGCTCTGGCACTAAATCTGAGAGGAGGCAGGGGTATTGGAAGGAGAGAGGAAAAAGAGAGGCCACCCAATCCAGCTTTCCTGGAACAGACCTGCATTTTGGGGAGGTGCCTGTATGAGTGACTTAAGACCTTTAACCTCAAAAGACCCAGGCAACTTGGCATGGAATTTTCTCAGATATAGAGTGCGCTGCGCTGTTCTTTCTCTGAGAGCTCCTGTGTCAGGACAGGAAGGTGTACTAGCACTTGTCGTGGGAAAGAGTGGAAGTTCAGGTTCAGACATATGGCCTTGAGTATAACACTGACCCTTGGGGACAATGTTTCCTTGCTTCTTCCTGGTAGGAGAAGCCCTGCCACAAAGATGATTATGCAGACAACACTATCATTGCAGAGAAGAGTTCCCTTTAGAGACCTCAGAAGATGATTTATAGATGTGCAGACTTCAAGAAAATCCAGGTAGCATCAACCACAACAACCATCAATTGCAGCAGGAACATTTAGTCTTTAAAACAACCTTTGAAATCGGCACTATCATTATCATTTTACATGTAAGAATGCTGAGACTCAGCAAGGTTAAAAAAACTTGCCGGGCTGATAAGTGATGGATTTCAGATTGGAAATCAGGTTTGTCTGATTCTAAACCTCTCCTTTAACTCATACTCTACTGCCTTGAAATCATCACTTGACACAGTTTTTGACTTTCTGACAAGGCAATATTTGGGCTGCAGCTATTCTTGTGGAAGATTTTTGCAGGAGAAAACCGTTTGTGACTGGCCATAGCAGAACCTGCATCCCTAGAGGCCTGAGCTTTAAATTATATTCCAAATTCTCAAAGTCTATTAGGTTTAAAGACAGCCTGGGCTTTTTCTCCCATCAGTGTTTAGCACAGCATACATTAACTGAATATTCTAACACATTTGCAAATGCAATCTCCCAGGCAGTATAAGAGCAGCATACTCAGGCAGCTATTGCAAATGACCAGTAGACCACTAATGACTCACTGTCAAATATGCACTGTTAGGTTTGAGCTTCTCAAAAAGGATCCCAGCACTCTGAATTTGTGAAACTAAACTTGAAGTCTCCAGTGGTAATATGAATATAGTACGGTGATTACAATTAGTTTAGATTTACTTAGCTGCATAGGCACTCAACTTAATGATTTTTTTCCTCATGTTAAAGACCAAAATTTGATGTGTCTTGCAATGTCATTTAGACTCAACTTGGTTTGATCCTGTTCCTTCAAGCCTAGCTTCCTCCTTTTCAACAGATGAACATGTTAGTAAGTGCAGACAAACTAAGTCTTTGTAACTACTCCTGGGAGCTACCACATTTGTAGTGAATATTCTACAACAACAAGCAAAGGGATTCTGTCTCAATGAACCATGCTGTGAAAAGCTGAAAGACATACTATTTTATTTTAAATGCAAAACCAGGAATTTTACTGTATTTGAACTTTACTTAAATCTCTGGAAGGTGAGACTTTTTGAATTCTTTAGTTAGGAAGACTATTAAAGATCTTTGCCAACATTGAAGAGAAAGTTATTTGCTATTTAAGATACCCTAGTGTAAGTAATGATACATCTTCTAAGGCTTGGCATATGCAGAAAAGAAACATGAGAAGAAGAAGCAAGAATGAGTAGAATATACTGTATTCATCTGTATTCACCTATGTTCAGGAAGGTAGCATGAGAGAAAGGTACTGCTCTAGTGACCTTAATGGTATGTAACTGGCTACATTCTATTTATATGCGAACTGTTGCATAATGGATATGTTTGAATGCAATAATTTTTAACACAACAGTCATTCTAACCCCATAGGATTCATCCAAGCAAACTGTGAAATAACATCTTGGTGAGTCATAAAAAAATGAAGTAAGGCCATTGAGATGAAAACTAACTTCAATATAAACTTCTATGAATAAAGTGAAAACAAAAACAATTCTGAGAAATTGATGAATAGAACAAGAAGGCGGGGCATTAAAAATTTCAGAAATCTCCTCACTGCAATGGTCTCGGGGATTGAGTATTCTTACCTTACCGGGATATGAATCATTATATTTTATGTTGAGAGAAAAGCATTTTAATTAGTGCTATTTATCATTGATGGGAACATTTGTAATTCTGTAGTATCTGTGAGAGTCTGAGGTCTCCTTATAAATGGTTACCATTATCATTATTAAACACATTTTTTTGTATAACCTAAAAAGGCAGAATGTTTTACTGAGAAATTTGAACAGCACTTTCCTGTGTAGGTCAACGCAGTTCTTCAACCTGGGACAGAATCTCTCAGGGAAAGGTCACTGGACTTGCCCATTTCATGGGAATCTCCAGGGTAGATGCACTACCCTAGACATGGGGTGTGATGGGGTCTTCTCTGAGCACCTCCATCTTCTCTCTTTTCCTTGGGCAGGCAAGGCTTTTAGAGGTGAGTAAATTTGCATAAGGTTACAAGAGGAATGGGATAAAGATTGTTATCATTCCTTTGTGAAATTTAACATCATCATTACTCATTTTGATGGTTGGTCCATCACCAAATAGACAAGAGTGAAGCAGTGAACCAGTTGGAATAGTAGTTCAAGCAAGAGTAGTTCAAGCAAGAGCTGGTGGTGCTATAGACTATGCTTATAGTAGTGAGGTTAGTGAAAGCTGGTCAGATTTGGGATAGATTTTGTTCCATGAAGATTTATTGACAAAATGAATTGAGAAAATGAAAGAGCAAGAGAGGGTGGTAGGAAGGTGGTGAGGGCATTTTTCAAGAGAAAAATCAATGGTTCTCTTTTGTTTATATTAAATGTGAGATATTAGTTATTTATCTTAATGACATTTGACATATAATATTATCTGGCTGCCCAACCTTTTGAACACTCTTTTTATGCTTTTGTGTTCTTATATTCTTGAAGTCTCATCTCCAAACGTAAAAACCAGAAACCTAACTTTCCCAGGCTCCACTGCAGCTTGACCAGTCATGTGACCTAAAATCTGGCCATCAGATGCACCCACCAAGACAGAATTCAGCTACCTGAGGAGGCAGGCAACATGTGGACTCCATCAGCCTATATCTGTCCTTGTGAAGGAGTAGTATCAGGTGTTCTGGAGTCCAGGGGTCAACAGGATAAGCTAAGATGTCTGCATTCAGGGGTCATGCAGTCAGTTGTAGCAGCACTTTGGCAATGTGATTTGGGTATTGTACCAGGCCATATATTCCCCAACCCTGCCTTTCTACTATTTACAGAAAATCTGTGAGGTACTTATGATTCTTTGCTAAATCTATTTCTGCCTTAATCAGCTAGAGTGGGTTCTGTTATTTGGAGCATGAACACACACACACACACACACACACACACACATACACCAAACAATCCTGGCAACAGCCAAGTGAAGATGTCAAGCAGGAGTGTGAGATTCAGAGAGGACTTGTTTGGAGAAATAAATTTGAGGGTCATCTATATATAGATAATAGCCAGAGCCTTGGAGCTAGAATAATTCACTTAGGAAGAGACCATAGATACAGAAAACAGGAAGTAGATAGTGAGCATATCGTTTAGAGAACTTACAGAGGAAAAGAGCCAGGAAAGGAAGCTGAAGGATGGACCGCTGAGGCAGGGAAAAAACAAGCTGGGTCTATGATTGCCCAGAAAATAAAGTGTTTCAAGAAGGACTGATATTATTCTGACCTAAAGTGGTAGGAAGGAAGAATTCCTGTTGGGTAAAGGGACAGTGATTGCCACAACATATGTTCCGATGGCCTAGTGTCTGTATACCTAAGAATGAAGGGCCTCTGGAAAAATTTATTGGGGCATAGTGTTATGCTTTTGGGATAATGACTGATCATATGCATATGAATTAAAAGAGCGCAAACCATGGAGCTCAAGTCTGTAGTTCTAATGGGGTACTGGTGTGGATCTGGACATCATTGCATTGGTAGACATATGTGGTCTGTCCTGCCCGTCAACAGTGTTTAGGTAAGTACAACTCATAAATGCAAAGAAAACCCTGATGTTGGTGTATTAACAGACTCCTCAGTTCTCACCCTGCCTATCACTGTAAACAGGATTAATCCCTTCAAAATGAGCCACCATCAAGTTCCAGAAAATTCTTGGTGGAATTAAAAATGGAGGTTGGCATAGTTTTAAAAAAGACATGCTAAATATCCTGAAAATTAGGGTAGAGTGCAATTATTTATCAAATAATTATAAAACAGCAATTGTTATTTTAAAAAATAATGAAAATAGAAATTATTTTAAAAATAATTGTCATCGTATCTATATCCCAAGTTGGTGAATTGGTTAAAATCAGTTTTACTCAGATGTAAGCTTCATAACAAAAAAATTTGAAAAGCATATGGTTTCCTAAATCAAAGTGAAATGCACTAACATTTTATCTGCCTCTATTGTGTCTTGAATATAAGAAGTCTTTGTTCAAAGACAATACACTTGTTTTACTACTATAATCTAACAAAAGTATGTAAAAGTATAATCTAATGAAAGTATAAAAGTACCAAAGCTACTCACACATATATCAAATCAATATCTAATGGAATTTTAAAGTGACCTAATTTTTAGCATGCCGGGCAGTTGCATTTGCTCATGTTTTCAATTCTCAGAACCTCAGAAAGCTATGTAAAAGGTCTTGGTCTTAGGTAAAATTTGAATGTATCTCCAATTTAGAGTAGTGACCAAGTCACTACACTACCAAAACGGGGATTATATTTCATTGTGCTCCATGTCATTTAAAAAGGCAATGTTCAGCTACCTCTCAGGAAATGCATTTAAAATTATCTGTTACAGATTGTTTATGTAATCCAGGAGTTTGTATTATTACTAGCTTGAGTCATATGAAATTGCTATATTCTGGGGTCAGAAAAAGGTTGACTTATCATGCAAGTTGTTTAGCCTAATATTCTTTCTACACACAGTATTGGTTTTACACTTCGTTCATCTCTAACACAGATTCTGGGACCTCTGATAATCCTGTGTTCCTACTTGAAACAGAAATGAAATTCACAAGAAACCTCTACACGTTGGGTGATTTGTGGGCTCTCAGCCAATATGCACATCGTCCTCCTGGCACTGACATCAAGACATCAGCCATCCCATAAATTCTTGCTTTAGATATTCACCAGTTTGTAAGCCAAAGATTTACTTCAATAATTATCTTGTTGGATGTCCCGAAGTCCTGATTCCAAGAGAAATTGTCTGTGCCTTTATAATTTGGCAACTTCAATTTACCTGAATAAAAGGTAGTGAGTCCAACACTTTGGGTATCCAGTCTGTAAATCAGAACAGTAACAGAAGTGTATCTTACATCTAGTTTTGCTGCAGTGCCATACAGCAAGCTTGGCATTAGGTATGTAAATGTATTTTAAAATGAGCTCATGTGTTTCAGTGTTAGTTTAGGCCACAAAGGCTGAAAATGTAACAGTAGGTGTCATGTGCTGCCAAATAAGGTGCTAGGCTACCCATGAAGGAGATGCAAGTGGATAAACTAGCATTTATTTTGTCCTTAGCTTAACTAGTGCCTTGGGAGTAATTAAGGGTAAGATTTTAAGAAGCTGAGGAATTTCTTCGTAAGATTTATTGGCATGAAACATTTTTTTTCCTTATCTGTTAAGGCCTTTCATGTTTTTCTTCTCTGATATATCTGACCATTCCAAGCAATATTACTCACACCCTAAACGAGCACTATAACTAAATCATTTGCTTTATCATACTTATAAGTGCTTTATTATAGCACTTATCTCCATTTATTATTATTATTGGTTGATGTGTTTATTTCTTCAATTAGGTGCCAAGCTCCATGGGTCAGGAACTCTTTTTTTATCCACCATTAAGTCTTCTGCATCTAGCACAATATACATGACATAAATAGACAGTAAGTATGAAAAAATGGTTCAAAATGAGGAAATCTATCAAGTCAAAGAGTGAAAATACCACATAATCATCTTGATCAATAAAGTTGATTATTCACGTATGAGAAATGCAAAAGGACTATAAAGAATCAAAAAGAGTAACACCTCCTTAGCAGGTGACATAAATTTAATTATCACCCATCAATTGGGAAAAAAAGGTTTTGTTTTTGAGTTTATCATGCAAAATGATAAAATTTTGGATAGAAGAGGGAGATATCTCTTTCTTGTCTTTTAAAAAACTTTGTCCTTGACTTTAATTTTCCCACAATAGGCATATATAATCTCTTTAATATGAATGAAGTTAGCTTTAAGGGTGACCAAACAATATTAGCATTGAGATTTTGCAAATTTACAAATATCTGAATCTGTCTGTTAAGAATTCATTTAAAAGTTTATTGGGTGGGCAACCTAAATCAATTAAGTATTCAGTGGGGTCATGAGATTCTAAAACATGAATGTGGACTTTCTCCTTCCCTACTATTTTATCTACCATTACTACTTTCTTTTACCTTTACATTATTGTATTTCTTTAGAGTTCTTGGATAACCACATGAGTAAAGCTTTGACAAAGTCTGTAAACTCTATGAATAGAGTCTTTCTAAATGAAAATAAAAAAGGTGGAAGGGGCAGATTTTATAACCCTCTTTTCTTCTTCTGATTTATAATATAGTAAATATATAAACTTTCTTTTTCATGTTAAAGACACAATTAGAGATCTCGAGTGTGCATCCAGCCAAGCAGTCTTATTTTAGCTCCTCGTTTCAACCTCTTTCTTACCAAATTTATCACCTTTCCTGTCTCCCTGACACAGACAGCATGTGACCTAAGAGGAGAGTGAACATCCCCAACTTCTGCAGTGCCTTAGGCTGCCATGCCCACCTTTCTGTGTGTAATTTCATCACAGCCACAAAGCTCCCACCCACCTTCATGTTTGGACATTGTTTTTTCCTGAGTCACCAGAAATGGGAAAGCTCCAGACTTCTGCACACATAACTTTCTGTGAATAGGGCTGGAGTTTCAGAGTATTCCAGACTTTCAGTCTTACACCAAACTTATATCAACCTCTTCCTCAGTTAAAATAACCTTTAATTTTGAAGCCTCTGTTTAGGACACTTGGAGATCATATTCAAAAGAGAGCATGTGTATTCCCCTTTCAAGTAATTTGAACTGCCTCCTATGTAACAGTAAAGCAAGAACTTCAACAGTGAAAGAAGTTACAAATAATGCTTAGTATTTGTCCCAAGGTGGCCCCTCCATAAATAGTTCTAAAAATGAGTGAGTAAATATATAAGGCTATTACCTTTATATACAACGTATAACAAGGTACACAAACATCTCTTCAAAGTACCCCTCAAAGGAATTTCTATAGGAAACAGCAAGTTTCAAGCCTTGGTTCAAAAGGTGATATAAACCTGAGATCGGATCTGGGCTCTGCTACTGGCCGAAAAAATGACCATAGTCAGTTGCTTAACCTTTCTAAGACTCAGTTCCCTCATACTTAAAATGGAGTGTTTTCATAAGGATTTAATAAGAGAACATGTTGAACTTAGCACAGTACCAGGCTCATAACACACATTCAATAAATTATAATTGTTATTGAGTTCACTTAAATAATTAAATCTTATAAAAACTTTTTAATGGTGTATTGTTGGTCTATGAGTGATTTAATCAATTAAATCAGGAAGAATACCAAATAATCTAGGAAATTTTTTCCTCACCATTATAACTGTGTTATAAGGGAATGCCACTCTCTTATTTTCACCTGCAGACTCATGGTGTAAAGTCAATACATTTTTCTAAACTTTAATAAGATGACTATTGAGTGGGAGTGGATAAAATAAGTTCATTTAAATTCTATATAGTCATATACAAGTTAGACATTTGAGCAGAGTAGCTATACTGAAGCTTCATCTTACTGAAAAATATTATGAAACATGATGTGTAATTATCCCTTTGGCCTCTGCTATAAGGTAGCCATGATTGTAATTAAAATTAATCACTAGTTATACCACAAAACAGGAAACACTGTGATGGAGATGAACTGTGAAAGGAATGCCAGGGTTTAATCACTGGACGCTGAGACGTCTATTTCAGGGGATGGAGAAAAGTTGCTTAGAAAAAAATGAAAATTAAAGTATTACATGAGTCAAGCCTCTAGAGGATGAAGTGTACAATAAATTTTGTTTATTTGCACAAGTGGAGACATCAAGTTGAAAAGTATCAGCATCGCAATTGATGAAAAGTGGCATTATCTCAAAATAGAAGAAATACAGAAATCCTCATCTTGAGATTCATTGCACATCAGAGTGAAAATAGTCAATAATAATGTATGGTGTATTTCAAAATAATCAAGAAAGTGAATTTCAAAAATCTCACCATTAAAAATGATAGGTAACTGAAGTGATGGATATGTTAGTTAGTCTAATTGTACTACATGGTACACACATATCAGAACATCACATCGTCCCCCATAAATGTATACAACTATGATTTGTCAATTTAAAAAAAAGTATCATGGTAGTAGGGAAAAATTGGCCACAATCCAACAGCTAAAAATAATGAAATGATTAATGAATTTAGATATAGCCATATGTTGGAAATTACACAGCCATAGAGTGATGTTTATGGAGACTATGATAACATGAGAAAATACTTATTTTTAAACATTAAGTGAAGAAGATCAAGATAATTAATTTTTCAAATGTTGTGATTGTAAGTCTATAAATAAACAATACATATTTTAAAATAAGAAATGGATTTGAAATATTGAGTTATTTTCTTTGAGTTAGAACTCAGGATAATATTTTTCTTTTAATTGAATTGCTTATTTTTAGTAAGTGCATACTACTTGCTTTATTTATCACAATCTATAATGGAGAATGAATTTTAAGTACTCAATCTGATTCAGTAGGAAACATCCTACATTGTGGAATTCAACTGAGTCTTTCTTTCTAGAGCATCAGCTAGAGCTCTTTCGGTGTGAAAAAATAATTCAACTCAAAAAAACACAAAGAAAGACCAATTCAGGCCACTTGCATCATGACAATTGAATTAACCATCCATATGATATACCAAATAAAGCTGTCTTAAATTATTTACACTAAATGTTAAAATCTATTAAAAATGTGCATTCTCAGATTCTTGAAATCAGAGATTCACTCTAGGTGTGTTTAAGATCAAAGTATGATTCACAGAGCAAGTGTATTTTATTTGTAAATGAAATCAAATTTTATTTGCAAATGAAATATTTGCAAAGTGACACAATATTACCACATGAAAATCTATAAAGATAACTATTGAATCTTAATTGGACTTAGAGGATAGCTTTTGTCTATATTTTGTTTCTGAAAATTGGCATAACTCGATCAATTAAATGTGCCTACAACCCAAGTGATCAAATACAAGATTCAACAGCTGAATCTGATTAGTCTTAACTGAACTAGGCAAGGCTTTCTTCTGAAAAATTACATTTAAAAATAATATGAATTCCATGTGGAGAAGAAGTTGCAAGTTATTTCCTCTTTAGTGATAAGGGTGAGAGGGAACCTGGAGGATGCATTTAACTATGAAATAATTACCACTATTCCATATAGGTAAAGCAAAATATGAAGCACTTAAGAACAAGTCTGCAAAAAGCAAAAACTTACCACTACATAGAGAGGCCGATCTCTTGACTCATGGTTTAGAAACGGAATATTGAGACTAAGATGAAGTCACGTTACATTAAAGGAGACAGGGAGGAATCACAGAAAATTGAGAATTTTAGCCTTTGGAGCTCATTTGCCTTCACTCTGTTAGAGGCAGTTCAAGGGACAAATGTGTTCCTTGGGGCATTCCTGACTTTCCCTGGGTGGATGGTATCTTTGCTAGTTATTCTACCAGACTTCTAAGAATAGTTTAATGAAAGCTGCTTTCACTTACATAGACAGCCAATGACTCCCAATCTGGGCTCTGCCACTTACAGCCAGTGAGACCTTAGACAAGTCACATAAACCACCTGAGCCTCTGTTTACCATCTGTAAAAGAGATTTGCTGTGGTGATTATATTAAATGGTAGGTGGAAAATACTTACGGTGATATCTGGCTACTAGACAGACATCTGTATTAGTTATCTATTGTTCTTTTATTAATAATATTACCACACATTTAGTGACTTAGCACAACACTCATTTATTAGCTCACAGTTCTTTAGGTGAAAAACCCAGGAGGGCTTACTCGAGTTCTGTGCTTAGAGTCTCACAAGACTAAAATCAAAATGGTAGCCAGCTACATTTTCATGTGGAGCCTGGAATCCTCTTCCAGGCTCATTCCTGCTACCAGCAGAAGTCAGTTCCTTACGGTTGTCCCAGTTATCTTTCTGACTTTTGTCTGGAAGTCACTTTCAGCATCTAGAAGTCCTTGCATGGGGTCCCTCTTCACATGCTTTGGTTCTCTCTGACTTTTTCTTTTCCATCAGCCAGAAAAAACATTGTGTCATTAAACGGCTCATGTGATTGGATTAGACCCACTAAAATAATCTCTTTTTTGATTAACTCAAAGTCAACTGACTTGTAACTTTATTTTTGCAAAATTCCTTTGGCTATGTAAGGTAGCATAATACCAGTTGTGATTTTTCATCACATATACTGTCCCAGGTATTAAACCTTGGAGGAGCATTTTAGAACTCTGCCTACTGTACCGTCAGTAAACATAAAATCTGCTATTTCCTCTGCTGCTATGTCCAAGAGGAGCTGAGCCCTGTGTTTTTTATGCACATGCTTCATCTTAATATTATTCATAAAAACATCACTGTCCACACAGTCCCTGAAAGATCTGGGAAATTTAGAACTGGCATCTCAAAAGTACAGGCTGCAGTACCAACTGGTGGATGGGATAAATCAATGAGGGACACTCACAGAGTTACATCAGAAATTCTGAAAAATCCATAAGATACCTATGTATAATCACTTCAATTAAATCTACTCAGAGGTGTTCGCCTTGTGGGTTGAGAGCTAACAACCGTATGAATATGGTCTGACCAAGCAAAATGTAAATACAATGAAGATAAACAACAGCGATACTCCCTACAAACCACATTCTTTTCCTATTTATAGATAAAATTCATGCTCAAGTAACAATTGTTTTAGAACTAGCTAAAGTAACAATTTAAGTATCAGAGACAGAACACTGAGTAGAATCAGGGATCTAATCTTGGGCTTTGGATCTTACTCTTCCACTAATTCAGGGGATCTAAAATTAAAATGTTCTCAGGTAAGTATGAGAAGTCAACAAAGAGAATAAGAACCCTTTATCCTACTCTGATCATGGAGCCCTAACTGTGGGAGGTAAGAAGCCCTGGTAGCCATCTTTCCTACCACTTGGAAGAACCTGAGAGAATCATGTCAAGGCATGTTCCACAGGTGCCTTCTCTATCAATGTTATTCATCTTCAGAAGATTTTACAAATCAGAAAACAGAAGTTAAAAAAGGTAAATAGTTATCTAAAGTCTCACAGTTAGTAAGGTGGCAGAGGTGGTTCTCAAACCATGTTTGTCCCACTATGCCTACTTAAAAAAAAATTATACCACTTCCTACATTGGTTACATAAAATGAGTACCTCTATTGAATAAAATTTTATGTCTCTACATATTTATTTACTGAACACATATGAACATATGTATATAAGTGTATACCCATCTTCCCTGAACTTAATAGTTGAAAAATACTTAAACAGATGAGCCTATTTATTCAGTATCTGGAATCACTGCAGCAATCCCAGAATTATTACATGATTGGCAGGAAACTTAATCAACCTTAAATCAAAGTAATTGGTGTAATTTTCATCTCTTGACTTGAGAACAATTACTATTCAGCCAGAGACATTCCAAGTTGGCTCAGGTTTCACCTTTGACTTGCGAACTCAAGTACTGTGAATAATCTGAATATGAAGTGTTAGAGAACATCATGCCTCATATCTTGGTATCAGTTATGGGCTAGGATTGAGTGAAAATCCCCAGCTACGAAGTTTTTAAAGCCAAAAGAAAAAATAGTGATCTGGTATCTTTTGTAACAACCTGGATGGAACTGGAGACCATTCTTCTAAGTGACGTATCATAAGAATGGAAAAACAAATACCACATGTACTCAATACAAAACTGGAACTAATTGATCGATATGTATGTGCACATATGGAAGTAAAACTCAACAAAAACCAAGTAGATGGGGGGAGGGAATGGGTAAATTCACACCTAATAGGTACAATGCACACTATCTGCGTGAAGGGCACACTCATAGCTTTGACTTAAACTGTACAAAGGCAAATTATGTAACCAAAACCTGTGTACCCCCAAAGTATTTGAATTTTTTTAAAAAAATGGAACCAGAATGATGATGTTTGAGAATTCTGATTCTGTTAAAACCATGATGGAGACAGTATTCCCCTTACTATGTTCTAATACAGTACATCAATGGTTCTTTTTCTGGACTAATATATAACCATTGCTTCCACTGGCCATATTGGTCTCAGAAAAATCTGGAGAGTGACAAATATATGATCTGTGAGATGTTTCTCTCATCCAATGCTGCATCCCAGCATAGTGCCTAGGAAATAGTAGATTCTCAATAAATATTCATTGAATGCATGAAACACAATGGGTTTCTAGAGAATACTTCAGTTACACATGCAAAATAACCTAAGCTTTAAACCTTCCTCATATGATTCCAAGGTTGTTAAGCCTGCCTTTAGGGCACCATGTGTAAATATGCAAAGACAAATACTGCTGATCTCACTTGTATGCAGAATCTAAAATAGTTGAACTCAGAAGCAAAGAGTAGAATGGTGGTTGCCAGGGACTAGAAGGTAGCAGCAATTGAGGAGATGTTGGTCAAAGAACACAAAACTTTAGCTAAGCAGGATGAATAAGTTTTGGAGATCTAATGTACAGCATGGTGACTATAATTAATAATCCTTTTTTGGATATTTGAAATTTGCTAATAGAGTAGACTTTAAATGTTCTCCCCACCAAGAAAAACAAGGTAACTATGTGAAGTAAATGACATGTTAATTAACTAAATGTGGTAATTATTTCCCAGTGTATATGTATATCAAAACATCATGCTGTACATCATAAATATACACAATTTTAATTTGCCAGTTATACCTCAATGAAGCTGGGAGTAGGGGAAACCTACCATACAATGTTTTAATTTGTCCTTTCAACCATCATATATATTTTAAAGAACTTAAGAGGAAAAAATATAATTAGCAACATCTTTATCATCTGTTGCTCCTCCTTCATTTCTCAAGTTCAAAGTTTTCCTCTGATATAATTTTCTTCCTCTATGAACAACTTTCTTTCCTATTTGTTTTAGAACAGATGTGCTGGTGATGAATTATCTTTGTTTTTCTTCACCTAAGAATGTCATTAGTTCACCTTTATTTTTAATAAATATTTTCTAGCGATGTAGAATTCTAGATTAACAATTCCTTTTAAGTTCCTTAAAAATTCTGTTCTACTATTATCTGGCCTCTTTGATTTCTGATTATAAATCCATTATCATTCAAATCATTGTTACCTCACCTATAATATGCTTTTTATCTCTGGCTGCTTTTTTAGGGAGGTGGGTGGTATTTGGTTTTTAGCACTTTGACTATGCCATGGCCGGGCATGGACTTCTGTGAGGTTATACTGTTTGGATTTTACTGGGTTTTTTGAACCTGTAAGTTTATGTATTTTGCAAAGTTTTTGGACATTATTTCTTTAAATATTTTTTGTCATTTTTAAAAATTTTGTATTAATATTATTTTAATTGAAAACATAATTATATACATTTATGGGATAAATGTGATTTTTGATATAGGAATACAATGTGGAATGATTAAATCAAGCTAATTAACATATCCATCATCTCATTCACCCATCATTTCCTGTGGTGAGATTTTTGAAATTTACTATCATAGCACTTTGAAATAAGCACATTATTATCAACTATGGTCACCCTGTTGTGTAATAGATCTCAAAAGCTTATTCCTTCTAACTGAAACTTGTACCTATTGACCAAAGTCTCCCCATAACCTCTCCCACTGGAAACCACCACCCTCCTCTTTACTTCTGTAAGTTCTATCTTTTTGTTCTTAGATTACACATATAAATGAGACCATGAAATATTTGTCTTTCTCTGCCAGCTTACTTCACTTAGCAC
Source organism: Lepilemur ruficaudatus (assembly GCA_963574885.1). NCBI lineage: Eukaryota > Metazoa > Chordata > Mammalia > Primates > Lepilemuridae > Lepilemur > Lepilemur ruficaudatus. The sequence goes on from CAUYRT010077092.1 coordinate 24,121, forward strand.
AATGTCTACCATGTTTTGTTTTGCTTTTTGAGACAGGGTCTTACTCTGTTGCCTAGGCTGGCGTGCAGTGGTGCAATCATAGCTCACTGCATAGAATTCCTGGGCTCAAGCAATCCTCTCACCTTAGCCTCCTGAGTATCCTGAGTAGCTGGGACTACAGGCACGAGCCACCACACCTGGCTCCACAATATGTCTCCAGAAGCAAGTAATGGGAAGATAGAGGGAGACAAAAAGCAATGGGAGTCTTTTTAGCAAATGGGGTTGGGGCAACTGAATATTTATATACGAAAGAATAAAATTGGATCACTACCTCACACTGTATACAAAAATTAACTCAAAATGGATCAAAGATCTAAATAAAACTATAAAAACTTAAAAGGAAATACACGTTTAAACCTTTGCAACCTTGGTTTCTGAGATATGATACTTAAAGCGAAAGCCACCAAAAATAAAATAAATTGGTCTTAACCAAAATTAAAATTTTTGTGCTTCAAAAGACCTCATTCATAAAGTAAAAAGACAGATCAAGATAATAGAATGGGAAAAAAAATTGTAAATTATATATCTGATATTCTGCTAATGTGAAAACAAAATGGTGCAACTCCTTTGGAAAATAGTTTGGAAGTTCCTCAAAAAGTTAAATATGGAATCATCACATGACCTGGCAATTCCATCCTTAGGTAAATATTCAAAAGAATTGAAAGGATTCATTCACACAAAAACTTGTACACATATGTTCTTCAATATTTTTCATAGAACCAGAAAGTGGAAACCACTCAAATGCCCACCAACTGATGAGTAGATTAAACAAAATGTGGCACAGCCATGCATGCTACAACATGAATGAAGCTTGACAACATTATGCAAAGTGAAAGAAGCCAGAGGCAAAATTCCATATAGCATATCTTTCCATTTGTATGAAATTCCACAATAAGAAAATCCATAGAAATAGAAAATAGATTAGTGGTTGCCTAGGGGTAGGAAAAAATAGAGTGACTGATCATGTGTACAGGAGGTTTTTGGGGGTGATGAAAATGTTCTGGAATTACATGGTGGAGATAGATGCACAACCTTGTGAAAATTCTAAACTGCTGAATTATGCTTTGAAGGGGTTAATTTTAAGGTACATGAATTACATTTCAATTTTAAAAGGCAAATGAGAAATCATTTTACCCTCTTCTGACCATAGTTCCCATGGTCAGAGAGAAGGATTCTCCTTCCTTGAAGTGTTAGGGATCTTTGGTGTTTGCCACCCACTGCCACTTGGCTGCCATGCAGCTTCAAAGCTGAGACACACTTGGAACCTGGGTGGGAGAGAAAAAAAACAGAACAAAACAAAAACCTAGGGATTTCTTCACTGTCTCTGTCCCTAGGGGTTTTCATTCCTGCTCCTCTGGTGAAAAAGAGAGAGATTCTCTTAGAGGTATTTCTGTCTATGCTTAGTGTCTAGTTCTAGGATTTGACTGCACTTGAGGCTAGATAATATACAAGCAAAAAAAAAAAAAACAAGAAAATTTACCCCTGGGTTATTAGTATTTTCAGTTTTAACTTCATTACCTGTTCTGCCTATTGTAACTTACTGTTGAGACTCCTCAGATTGCCACCTGCTGCATTAGGCCCAGGTTTTTATCTGCATTTAGTGGGAGAGAGGGGATGATGTATGCTTACTCCATCTTACTTGAACCCAGAATTCTACTTCTCATTTTTTTAAAAAATTAGTTTGGCTCTGATATTTCCATTTTCACAGTTCTTTAGACCTCCCTGATTTTTTGTTTTATTTTGTTTTGTCATAGCATCCATTAGCCCTTTTGAGTACCTAATGCAGCTTTGTCTCGCTAAAGATTTCCATTAGAGGGCTATAATCTGAAGCTTTAAAATGTGACATCCCAAATCGCTTCTCTGCCTTTTGGCTAAGATCAAGTGTAAAATATGACATCCCTTGTTATATTTGTTTTGATTTCTTTCATTTTAGAGGCTTTCCTCAAATTTCTTGTGGCTTCTTGATTGTTCACTTTTATTTATTAAATTTTACTAACTGGAAGGTTTGTGTGAGTAAGAAAAATGTTCATTATAGGACAATGATGGCTGGTTTATTGAGGGAAATCTCAAATATAAATATGTGAAAATTGTTTAAATCCTTCAGTCTTCTTTTCAGGCAGGAAGATGCAGTGGTGGTAACTTATGCTGGTTTTCTAGAAGGTGGATGGATAAAAGAATCTGAAAGCACCATCATTCAGGATTGGGTCTCTGCAGAGAGTCCCCACCAGCAAGAAGGCCCTCACCAGATGTGACCACTTGATCTTGGACTCCCCAGCCTCCAGAAATGTAAGAAATAAATTTATTTTCTTTATAAATTACCTAGTCTGTGGCATTCAGTTATAGCAACAGAAAACAGATTAAAATATGACCTTAAAATTTTGCTTTTATTCCTGTAATAGCATTTAGTGTATTCCTGGGAGAAAAACAAGATCAACAAGAGTTTATAATATGTCATGTTTAACTAGAAATTTAATGTATTGTCTTATTTAAATACATTAGGGATAACTCAGAGCTGATAAAAGCCCCCAAATGCCTTGATCCTTAGTATTATAATTTATCTTTCCAAGTTACATAATGCAATTAAGACAATAATGATGAAACACCCTTCCCCAATTCTCTGAGTAGATCCAAGGAGTGAATTAGTCAATGAGACATAAGTCCCTGCATCTGATGCATTAATCCTGTGGGGACCTATTGTAGTTGATAAAATATATGAGTATGAACTTATGGAAGGAATGACTTATGGTTACAGAGAAGATTGCTAATATTTGCACATCCTTTCTGTTTGAAGGATACCTTGGTACTAAACCTGACCCGTTGGACTTTCTTCAGGTAAGAGCCTTGGCGGGGGCGCAGCATAAGTAATTTATAGTCTAAGAGTTGAGTTTATATCACATCCATCATCTTCTACCTTCTTCCATGAGAAAAATGCACTGACCGTGAAAGAATCCTGGCCCAGGAACAAGGGTGGGATGAAAAGGAAGAGGGATTGATCAGTAATACTCTAGTAATCATATAAGTGAATTACATAAGGTTAAAATAGTGCATCAGTAATGCATTTGGCTATTTTAGGAGATATTTACAACATACCACCTGAAGTAATGTAAACTCTATGAGAAATCTTGATGGTAACTTCTGGTTGACTTAAGCATCCCTGTTCTGCTATTACATTAACATGTAAATAGAGTAGTTATGTGACTTGTTTGTGGTGGTTCCCAACAAAACATTTTAGTTTCAGTAACAAAATGGGACTGCTTGAAAGCTATTTTCCCAGATTGATTACAATGAAGGTCATGGGCTTTAGCAAGGGAATTAGAAAGTACATTGATGACTGTCTCAGCTTTGCAGAACAAAACGTTTACCTCTGAGATAAAACCTTGGTTTTTATTTTCAAGGATATCCTGGAGTAGGCAAAGGTAATGCAATTACTCTCAGAGGAAGTACACAGTGATAGAACAATGGGAACATTTAAAAGGTGCCCTTAACCATTTTCACATAAAGGGAAGGCTGAAAAGGCTGTGTTCATTCATTTATGATATCATTATAAAATGCCTTGGAAACCAAGGTTCATGAATGTAAATTACTAGGGAAGCAAGTGACATAATTAATGGAGGAGAAAATGTTCTTTTAAAAATGTTTTTACAATCAGAGCTTGGATATAGTGTTCTTTGACATGTGTGAATACTGGTATTCAAATTTGGCTTGGAGATATTTTTCTCTCTCTTGTGTATCCATTGGGCATAAATGAGTATTAGACTCTATACTCAGCCTGTTATTTTATAACACTACTGTGTGTATGACATCAGTGGTACCTGAGCATCTATGAACTTTGATCATTTTTGTATGTATATCATATTCCAGACACTCATTAATATTGTTAAAATAAATTACCAGGTAAAAGAGACACAATTTAAAATGTGATGGCCAACTTATAAAAATTATCAATATATTTTATTTTGCAACTGTTCATACCTTTTATCTAATTTCATCATTTATGGTGATTATAACAAAAACAGCCACAGAGAAATACATCAAATTCTGTATGTCACTTCTGCAGAAGATTGATGCCATTTTATAACAATAATTATAAAAAATAATCAGTTATAATTGTATTTTATCCGAAATAATATTGACAAGTACAATCTTAAAAAGTAATGTTTCCCATTGTAAGTCAACATATAATTAAATCTAATTGACTTTGTAATATATCTATCAATTTTATATTTAAAAATATTGCAGTTGGAAAATGTAATTAATGATAGTACCTGCCTTATACGTTTGTTGCAACATTTCAATGGGTTAATTCATGTAAAATGCTAAAAGTAGTGCCTGAAACATAGTACTCAATAAATTATATTTATTATATTATTAATATAATTTACAGTTACCCTGACAATTACAGTTAGAGTTGAATACAGTTGAATCTTTTTGACATTTGTTCAACTTTTCTATATTTAGATTGAGCTCTTTATCTTCATTTAAAATATCCAGGGTTAGATCTTTCATCCCAGTAAATACTTTCTAAACCCCTACAAACATAGTGAACGTTTTATAAATCCCAAATATTCTCTACAACTATGATCTAGTTGGTAGGCCCCATAAACAAAAATCAAAAGTTACAGAAAATATACAATTAAACATATTACAACTTTATCTTGAGAGTTTGTACTTTTTTCCAAGGAAATGTATATAGTGAATAATGTTTTAAAACGGAATTTTGCCTTAGCATTTTTTAATACCCTCCACTAAGTAAATGTTAAATCAAAGGCAAATTTTGTTAATGTGAGATTCTGACACAGAAAATTTTATGATAAATATCAACTGTTACAAAAATTAATTGAATGATTTATCTCCCAAAAACCCACACACAAAAGTAGGATAATTCATACTTCTCAGACTTAGTTTTTATTTATGTCATAGTGAGATATGTGGAGATCAAATCCCTAAGACCAAATTCAGATTGAATTGGAGATACAATAAAACTAGGGTATCATAGTCCCTGTTACTTCAGATTGCCTTAGACATTAGGCCAGTTCTCATTGGCATTCTCTGTTCAGTAGGAAGCATAAAAGTCTGTGTTGAAGATTTTATCTGGGAGTATTATATGAAACCAAAACACAGAAGGATTTCTTTCAACTGCTTTAGTTCACCTACACCTTATGCTTCCTTCATAAAATGTTATAGAGTTCAGAGTTCTGTACAAGTAACCTCAGTTAAAAGAAACTTTTAATTTGGGGTTGCTAGTCAGAGGGTCTATAGCTGGCATAATAATAGGAATTAACAGGCATTTGCAAATTTCAGAAACTACTTTCAAGAGGTTATAGCTCTAGGGGTCTCTTTGGGGAATGGGGTCTATTAGTATAAAGCAGGACACAAATAAAGCTGAGAAACATGAGGTCCATTCTCCAGAAAGAGAGTTTTGGGAGGCTCACTGGGTTGTGAAGACCTTGTCTACGTACGGTGCAAGTCCCTGCATCTGATGCATTAATCCTGTGGGGACCTATTGTAGTTGAGAGAAGTAGATATAAATCAGGAATAGAAGAAGAGCCCTTATTTATATAGACTGAGCATACATGGAAGAGACTGTGCATACACATAAAAAACTCATGGCAGATACAGAGGATTTGAACTTAAGTCAGTGAGGGCAACTCTTGGTGTTGCTAATTCAGCTGACATTTCTACTACTACCCCAGATGAAGTTTAGCTCCTAATACGTTACCAGACTCAGGTTTACCCAATTCCCCAGCTAATCTAGGCCACATCTGCAGGTGAAGGTCTCTACTCTCTCCAGTTGTTCAGAGAAGGCTCTCCAGCTGAGATCTTTGGTAGACAGTAGGCTTTCAAGAACAAAGCTTGGTAAAGCCTAAATTTTTAGGAAGGTGCCTCACCATAAAATTTTAAGTTTGGTTCCATGACCTTAAATCCAGGGTAATCCCAACGAAAGTTTTTGTCTTCCCCATTTCTTTTGGAACATGAAATTTCAATTAATCAACTTCCTTAAAATAACTTCACATTATCTCATGTTGGGATACTAACATTTAGAGAACTTGATGTGATTCCCCAAATGGATCATGCTCCTTACACCAGCTTCCCTAAATGGAAAGAAGTTAACTACTCCATTCTTCTGGGTCAGCAATCTTTATACTACACTCTAATTCCTTCAGCACTTTCATAACTGATTTATAATTAGTTAAGGATGAAATAAAAAGATATGGCTGTCTAAGTTTAGGATCACTCTAACATAGGTCCACCAAGTTGTCCTTTAATTTAGCGCCTCTCTCTTTATAGAATCTAGTCCCATCTTTTTTGGGAAAGCAAATGACACTGCCAAATGTTCAACTTCCAGAGGTCCCAAAATCTGGCTCGCTATTGTATTTTTCCCAGGAGTTAATAAGCTTCTTTCACTATGGTTCTCTGATAATCAATAAGGTGTGCCTTACCCAACTGTGAAGATTCAGAAATTATACATTGACACCTGAGTCCTCAAATCCCCTAGATTTTTGGATGAGTACATCTGAGTTTACTGATTTTCTCCTGCATCCTGGTAGAAAGCCTTTATTTTAGGATTGCCTTCTACATTCCTAGGCCTGGCTGCCTGGGTTAATCCATGTTGAACATATGCATTCCTTACCCTTACTCCTATAGAAGCTAACATTTTGACCAAAGGCAGATTTACCTAGAGGCTAAATGATCTTAAGCTTCATGGCCTCTTACTTAAATGGCCCTTGCCAGAGATGGGAGCTGTCAAGTGTTCTAAGTGGAAGGGGAACACTTGGCTACAACAGAGAGCATTTCTATGTAAGAATTTCTGGTAACATGTCCAAAGAGATCCAAGAAGAAAAACCTGAATCTCAAAAAATCCAATCATTTGATATGATTCCTTTTGTTATCTCAATAAATATTCTGGTTTGTACCTGTATTATTTTTCTTAAAGAAGCCCCTTCAACTGATAGCTTAAGCTTCAGGACTCTCAAAATCTACTACTTCTGGCATTGCCCATTTTTGCAGCATGCAATGTTCCTACTTCGTTAACTCATAGGGAAGTGATAGGAGGATACCTTTCTTCATGTTATTCAGTTCACACCTGGGGATACATTAGCTTTGTAAGAACTCACTCTGGTTGTCCACACTTGATCTCCAGTCATTTTGTCTGGAACATCCTGCTGCGTCTCCTGCTCCTTAACTGTCTCAATGGTGACTTACATTATCTTGTGGCTCACTTTTCTTTTTCTTCAGATTCTTGTCTTGGCTTCCCGTACTATTTAGGTTTTTATTTCCTCCCCATAGAATGCTCTTTGATGAGAAATGTTAGAAGGGAACCTTGGTGACTCTCTTGATCTGTAAATAATTAATTGGAATATGTGGAGCATTCCCTGTAGAAACACCTTTCTATATAAGAAGCTAGTTAGTTCTCCTGTCTCAACAATTTCTGTAGCTTTGCAACACAATCTACTTAAATATGCAGAGGCAGTCTCCCTTCTGTGCTCTGGTTGCTTTTGAAAACTGAATCCTCTGACTGAATTCTTCTATAAAAAGACAAAAGCTGTCAAATTGGGTTAAAAAACAAAATTGAGGAATGTGCTATTCACAAGAAACTTGCTCCAGACCAAGTGATAAAGAATGTTTAAAAATAAAGGGAGAAGCCAAGAGATACCAGGCATAATGCAAACATTAGGAAAGGCAAGAATGTCAATATTTCATCAGAAAAGCTTTGATATAAGCTTAAAAGCAGTAAGCAGTATAAAGAGGAACATTTTAAAATTATAATAGGCACAATTCATGTTGATATAATAATCAACTCAGCATATAGCTAGTAGCAAAACAGTTACATATACATAAGGAAATATATTAGAAATGTAGAAAGAAATTGATAAAAATCCAATTATAGTATAAATTGAATTAAATTATTTGAGGATTAAAGGTCAAAATTAAGGAAGGAAAGTAAGAAACTACATACAAGTAGATAAACTACAATAAGTATATGTGTATATATGCATACACACATGCATATCTATATATTATCCATCTTTCTTATATCCAATTATGAAAGAATATCATGTATTTGGTTGAAAAGAAAGCTTTACATCTAAAAAGTAAAGATTTTATTAAATAAAATGTGCATGTGTACATATACATACACTATGAAATACTATTCAGCCATACAAAAGGGATGAAATCATGTCTTTTGCAGCAATATGGATGGAACTGGAAGCCATTATCCTAAGTGAAACAATTCAGAAACAGAAAATCAAATACCACGTCCTCGGTTATAAAGCATGAGCTAAACAATGGGTATGCATGGACATACAAGTGGATTAGGTGGAAGTAATTAGTAACTTCGAAAGTTATGAGGGTGGGAGGGGTCTGAGAAATGAAAAATTACCTATTGGGCACAGTGTACCTTATTCAGGTGATGGGTACACTAAAAGCCCAGACTTCACCACGACGCAATACATCCATTTAACAGAATTGCACTTGTGTCCCCTAAATCTATTTTTAAAAACTAGAGATTGTATAGGTCATATTCTCTGATAATAAAATTAAATAAAAATTACAATATAAATATATTACAAAAAATATTAACATCCTTTAATATCCATTGACAAAAGAGAAGATTACAAAATACATAGACTCCAATACAATAAAAGCTATATTCAGAGAAAATGTATAGCTTTAAATGCAAAAGAATAAAGACAAAACTATAAAGAAATTAGTGCTCATTTCAAGAAATTAATAAAGAGAACAATAAAATAAACTGGAACCTGGGAAAGAGAAAAGATAATAGTAAATGTAAAGTTAATGAAAAGGAAAACAAAAACACAGTAGGAATAACAAACTATGAAATTGTTTGAAAAGATCAATAAAATAGAAAAACTACTGTGAGCATGACTAAGAAAACAGAGGTCAAAAATACACAAAATTAGAAATAAGAAAGGAAACAAAACTCTAGATGTAAAAAACGATAATAAACATCACATGCAATATTATGATAACAAATTTGAAAATATTGGAAAAATTATCTACTAAAATTGACCTATGAATAGAAAATTTGAATTACATATATAAATTTATGAAAAATGATATTTTTAGATCTACCCTTTAAAAAGCACCAATACATAATGAGTTCACAAATACAGAATAGATTATTTTATGATATTTAAGTTAGTGTTGGCCAGAAAGAATAAAAGACCCTTCCTTACTTTACCCATGAAGCCAGCATAATTTTAATGCCAGAATCTGGTTACAACAATAACAAAAAAAGGTGCAAAAAAATAGCTACTTTTTAAAAAAGATATTAAAACCCCAAATAAAATAATAGTGAATGAATCTAGTAATATACCAAAAAAATGTAGGGTTTATTCAAGAAATACAAGTATGATTCATTATGATATAATGAATCAAGTAAATAGATGAAACGAAAAAAGCTTACGATTATATCCACACATGCCTACATATCATTTTATAAAATTTAGCACACATTGCAAATAAACATTCTAAGTAAAATAGTTTGCTAGGAAAGTTATTTAAATATAATGTAGATCATTTTTGCTACAAATATATATGGTAAAACACTAATATTATATTCAATAAGTTTGGAGCTAATCAAGGGTGCATTCCAGAATTTCATTGCATTCTTTTTCTTGGGAGTTTCAGTTTGCTATGAGGGTTTAGCATAAGAGGAGTAAGAGACCATAAATGTATTCTTATCTCATCTCTATTAAAAATTACATTTTTCACCACAATTCTGGAACCTCCTGTACTTTTATGTAGATGAAACTTCTTCCTCTTTGAAATTTTAAATATGATGTGAAAATTGTTGAAGTGCAATTATTTGTAGGTTTTTTTTTTTTTGAGGGGGAAATAGGAGGAAGTCTTGGGGGTGCTGTTTTTCCCTACACGCTATTTTCAGCAGTTGCTTTGCCTGTTTCTGTTGGGCCTTCAGAGACCAACTGATGAGGGGCAGAATTTCCCCATAACTTAGTTCCATAATTCGGCTCTCATAGACCAACATGTGGTGCCCTTTGGAAAACCCAGTGAATAAATTGAAGGACCTACCGGTCAGATGAAATTGCACAATACTTAACACAATATCACAGAAATACGTCTGGCAAAGACAAAATTTCATGAGGAGTCTGCTTATTTCTCTGGGCACAAAACTTTGCCCACAGTAGTTAGGTGTGATCCTTCCATTCATTTGTATTTAACAAGACTTGGTAGAGGAACTTTAAAAATATCAAACACTCCATGTAGAATGTGAATGGCATAGAGTTTATTATATAATTAATAAGCATAATTAAAAACAACTATTTCTCATATGAAATCAAATTATTCACCTCTAAGTGGGCAATGAGGACTTGGGGTCAGGGGAGGCTTTGAGAATGGCTGTCTTTGGCTTTGGCCTGAATTCTCTGCTTGTGTTACTTCAGTTCTGCTGATCCTCTGGTGGGCCCCTCACTATTCCGGCCACACACCAGTCTGTGCCAGGAGGTCATTTTGTGTGTCAGGTCCCTTATTTTTTTTGCTATACCCATCTAGATTTATGTAAACAAGTCCCTTATCCTAGTTAGAAATTTCTCAATCTTGATAATCTGTAATTACTCTAAATTATCTTTGCATCTTACTGATAACATTTCCAAGGAGAATATCCCCACCACCAAATATGCTCTGTAAATGCCACTTTCTAAGCACTATTTACTCCAGTAGCTTCTCTTGTTACTGTCTCCTGTCTTGGGGCTCTGGGCCAGCTCCTCTGCTTTCTGCTATCTTCATTCTGCATGTCTCTGTTCTGTGTGTGCTGACGTGATTGGACATTGCCTGGTTGCATTCAGAAATTAATTGAAAATGAATTTCTGTTTAGGCAGAAACATGTACACCATATACATTTTTGTTTAAAAAAAAAATTGGCCTTGCATCTGAGGCTACATCCTATTAAACAGCCTAGAGGTTATACCCTTGTGTTCCTTCTGACTACTGCTCTGGCTACCATGCTGTCTCTGATGCTCTTACCTTTGGTGATGCCTAATAGCAAGGAACATTGCAAGCTCACCTTTCTTCATGAAATCAACCTTCAGCTGTGCCCAGATGGATCACTTTCTACTTCATGCCAAACAAGTGCAAAATCTGAATGTAAACCAGCAGCTATGTCACCATGGAAAGACTGGTGTAAGCAGTATGTTTAAAGGCTTCTATAATTTAGATCAATAATCTGATGCCCATCTGGAGTGTAGTTTATAAGCTGAAGAAAATTAGATCCTTGAGGATATTTTCAGGATATTCTCTGTCTGCAGTCCTACTAGGGAATTGATCAATACAATGTTGTAAAAAGGACTAAAGCAAAATGAAAATTTAGAGCCCCACCTAGGAGTGGGAGGAGTTCAACCACCCTTTCCCATAAACCCACTGCCTAAGGTATTTAACTTTCCAGGAAGACACATGTTAATACTTGGATCAGAGTAGGCCCCTGACAAGCCACCCAACAAGCCACATGACAATCGCACCATTGCTCTGGATTCCACCATCATGCCACCACTGGATACTCTCAACCTTAACCCTCCCCATTTCAACACCCAGGTCTCCACAAGGGCTGAAGGGTGCTGGAAGAATGCAAGCCTCCCCTCACCAGTGCAACCTGGTGTGGCTCAATAGGGGGGGTAGTGGTTGGCAGCAGTCTGGGACAGAAGTGGGAAAAGGGAGGCCAAGTAGAGCCTGGAGCACCAGGAATGGGCAACAGATAACTGACAATCATACATGGCAAGAGAACATGTGAGCTGTGACTCCAAGCCCTCCCTCTGCACGTGCTCCATTGTCCCATTGGGCTTCAATTACAAAACACAAATTCAAAGTTAAAATTATTACAAATTTCAAGACAGCAACCGTAGGACCTAAAACCCTAAGCAGGAGGCCCTTTTCAGCATGAAGCTCTGTGCAACTGCACAGAAGGAACATCTTGACTATAAAATGTGGAAGGTTCCCACAATATGGGAGGCATTGTTGTGTAGGTGAAACAGCCTTGGACTGGGATTAGGAGGCCTTTGGTCTAATATTGGATTGACTACTATGATGTTACCCAGGATTCCACTATCTCTCTTTGAACCTCAGTTTCCTCATCTATAAAGTGAGAAAATTTTCAAGTCTATTGCATTAGGTTTGAATCTTTGGGAATGATACCCCATAATCTGTATTTTACATGGGTCTCTAGGATTTTGCTACCCAAAGAAATATGCATAGGCCAGCAGCATTAGTATTACTGGGGAGTGTGTTAGAAATACACTCAAACCCCAACCCAGACCTACTGAATCAGCATCTTCATTTTAGCAAGATCCCTAGGTGATTTGAATGCACATTAAAGTTTGAAGAGCACTGCTGTAATGATTTTCATGATCATTGAAACTATCAATGTAGAATATCTCTAAGCCTTTGTTCAGCTACATTATAATTTTGTGCAACAACTAAACACCAGTGGCAGTTAAGGCCCACATTAGAGAATTAGTTAAATTCACTAAGAAGGATCTTGCTGTCATTTATGTTTTTAGCCCTAAATGTGTGTTTGTTTAAATGGTTTCATTCTGTTTTCATTAGAGTCCTTAGTGACTGCTTGCTCATAAAAACTGATTTAATTTTCCACTGTATTTAGAAACAAGAGGAAGGGATCTTACATCAGTGTTTTTCACCGACTGTTCTCTGCAATTTAAACATAGAACTTTCCTTAAATCTAAAATAGATTCATCTAAAATAATTATTATATGATAATTTTATGACAATTTTTTCAACTACAGATTTTAGTTTCTCTTCAGTCTATAGCTTCAACATCTATATTATGTTCCTAAAAGAAAAGTGATTGAATAAGAGGAAATTTATTCAGAAATTTCATCCTGTATCACTCTTTGGGTAAGTACACTAATTTCCATGGAAACTGAATATGAGTCTTTTACCAATTTTCCATATTATGCATTTTATACTCAGAACCCCTCTCTGTATTCTACACATACTTCCTGGCAGAGCCAACATTATGTATGTTTTCAACATGAAAAAGATCAGGAAACAGTTTAGATTTTTCCTCTCATCCAATTTATGTCAATTTGAAGAACAAAACATTTTGTAAGTTACATTGGCAAAAGGCATGAAATAATGAGTTTTCTGGCAGAGAGGTTTTGGAGTCTTAATTCTTAATTCTTTAATTTTGAAGCTTCTTGGAGTCTGAGATGTTTCTTTTTTTTTTATTCTTTTGATTTCCAAGTATTATATGGGTACAAATGTTTTTGGTTATATGGATCACTTTTATAATGTTCCAGTCAGGATTAGAAGTGTTACCCAGATAATGTTCATTTTACCTGATAGGTAGGTCCTCTCCTATCCCCTCATCCCCCTTCCCCTCTGCTTGATTTCCTTTGAGATTTACTTCCCTGTATGCACATATATGCTCATCAGTTTTTCCATTCTTTAGATATTTCACTTAGGATAATAGTCTCCAGGTCCATCCAAATTGCTGCAAAAGGCATTAGGTCATCCTTTTTCATGGCTGAGTAGTAGTCCATGGTATACATATACCACATTCTGTTACTCCACTCATGAATTGATGGGCACTTGGGTTGATTCCACATCTTTGCGATTGTGAATTATGGTCAATAAACATTCATGTGCAGGTGTCTTTTTGATAAAATGAGTTTTTATCTTTGGGTAAATACCCAGTGGTGAGATTGCTGAATCAAATGGTAGGTCTACTTTTAGTGCTTTGAGGAATCTCCATACTGTTTTCCATAGAAGTTGTACTAATTTGCAGTCCTACCAAAAATGTATAAGAGTTCCTTTCTCTCTGCATCCATGCCAGCAATAAGATAAGAATGCCTATTGTCACCATTTATATTCAATGTAGTGCTGGAAGTCCTAGCCAGAGCAATCAGGCAAGAGAAAGAAATTAAGGATATCCAAATCAAAAAAGAAGAGGTCAAAATATCACTTTTTGTAGGCAATATGATCTTATATCTAGAAAACCACAAAGATTCTGCCAAGAAACTCCTGGAATTGATAAAAAGAATTTAGCAATGTCTCAGGTTACAAAACCAATGTACACAAGTCAATAGCATTCCTTTACACAAATAACAGTCAAGCTGAGATTCAAATCAAAGACTCAATACCATTCACAATTGCTACAAAGAAAATGAAATATCTAGAAATATACTTAACCAAAGAGGTGAAAGAGCTCTATGAAGAGAACTATGAAACACTGAGGAAAGAAATCACAATGCAAACAAGTGGAAAACATATGCTCATGGATCAGCAGAATCAACATTGTTAAAATGTCCATACCACACAAAGTGATTTACAGATTCAGTGCAAACCCCATCAAAATTCCAACATCATATTTCACAGACATAGAAAAAATAATTCTACAGTTTGTGTGGAAACAGAAAAGAGCCCCAAAAAACAAAGCAATCTTAATCAAAAGGAACAAATCTGGAGGCATCATATTACCAGACTTCAAACTATACTACAAGGCTATAGTAACTAAAACAGCATAGTATTGGTACAAAAATGGAGACATAAACCAATGGAACAGAACAGAAAACCCAGATATAAAACCATCTACATACAGCCAGTTGATCTTTAACAAAGCAGACAACAATATACCCTGGGGAAAAGAAGCTCTATTCAATAAATGATGCTGGGAAAATTGTATAGCCATATGCATAAGAATGAAACAAGATCCATATCTCCCACCACTCACAAAAATTAATTCAAGATTGATAAAGGACTTAAATATAAGGCATAAAACCTTAAGAATTCTAGAGGAAACTATAGATAAAACTCTTCTAGATATCAGCCTAGGCAAAGAACTTATGAAGAAAACCCTAATGGCAATCACAGCAACAACAAAAATAAATGAATGGGACTTGATTAAATCAAAAACTTCTGCACAGCCAAGGACATAATCAACAAAGCAAATAGGCAATGGAATGGGAGAAAATATTCACAAGGTATACATCTGATAAAAGGCTAATAACAAGAATCTACAAAGAACTCAAGCAAATCCGCAAGGAAAAAAATCAAACAACCCCATTAAAAAGTGGGCCAAAGACATGAACAAAAGCTACTCAAAAGAACATAGACAGATGGCCAATCAATATATGAAAAAATGCTCAATGTCACTAATCATCAGGGAAATGCAAATGAAAACCAGAATGAGGTATCACTTTAACTTTACCCCAGTCAGAATGGCTTTTATTTAAAAGTCCAGAAACAATAGATGCTGGAGCCTGAGATATTTCTCAAGAGGAAAGTAAGGGGAAGGGCATGAAATAATTTAGCAAGTAGTATCACTCTGCATGAATTTTTGGCTCAGATTTCAGGGAATATGTTGGCAGGCGGGCACAATGGAGTGGGTTCTGTTCTTTTTTTCCTAGCTCATTTTTAAGCATCTGCTGAGAGGATTTCAGATATGCCATGTAGCCAGCATAGCCCATAATTCTAACAATTTTAGAATGTATCTAGTGAGTTGAAATGGTACTTGTTTTTGTTTGTTTGTTTTGGAACTGCTCTCTCTCTTTACCTCAAATCTAACAATGTATATAAAGGAGTAGGAGGGAAAGGGTTAGAGAAAGGGTCAGGAGATCCCTCAACTGCTTTCTGTTATGAAAAAAGAGGGCATTGATGTGAGTAGGTAATTATTGGTTGTTTCACAAGCACGGCAGCCAATCTTATCCCTGTTACCAGAAAATGTGTGAGCAGTACCAACTTTATACTCAGGCAACAAGGAACTCTGCCCCTTCCTGGACCTCTTCTGGCTGTGCTTACCCTTCATGGAATGAGTAGTGCCAAGATAAAGCACATACAGAATGCACACCCCCATGTTCCCTTCTACTAGGCCAAGTTTCGGTTACCTAAGAACCGAAAATTTCCACACCAACTGTCCCAGCCGACCTCCAGTGTCTGTGTGGCCTCTTGTTTTTATTATTATTTTAGGAAAATATGAGAATACAAACATTTTGGTCACATTTTATATCTTTGCCTCTCCCTAGCAAGGGTTAGAGGTATGCCCCTCCCCTCCACAATGCTCACTGCATCCCTCAGATGTGGGTCTACCCCAGCAACCCCTGGATCCCTGGTGAACACCACCACCATTTGAGCACCATAGTGTTAATCAGTCAGTACCAATTTGATGGCGAGTACATGTGGAGCCCATTCTTCCGGTCTTGTGTCACCTCACTTCAAATAATGAGCTCAAGCCAGGATAATATAAGCAGTGCTAGCT
>CAUYRT010077097.1:0-15502 GCA_963574885.1 Lepilemur ruficaudatus
GTCTAGCTATGTTGCCCAGGCTGGTCTCGAACTCCTGGCCTCAACTGATCCTCCCACCTCGGCCTCCCAAAGTGCTGGGATTATAGGCATTACCACTGTTCCCAGCCAGGAAGGCCTTTTAAAGTAACTTTCACTAAATTCCATCTGTTTATAACTGTAAATAGTAAAGGTAGAAAACTGAGAGATCAATTTAAAGGTATATGGCTAAGTTCTTCAGTGGCATGAAGTGCATTACTTTTTTCATTGTGTCTGAATGCGCTGAAAAGCACTGTGGGCAGTGGTACAGGGAAGACGCTAAGATGAAATGGGACGATTCTACTCTATGTAAGTAACCATGAAATGTTAACATCAATCAAAAAGACACTCATAAAAAGGATAAAGTATCCTGGGAGTTCAAAGAGAATAATATTCAGGTAGAATTTGAAAGGGGCAAGGATGATGATAAACCTTCAGAATTGCTTTTTCTCTGAGCAGAGTTAGAAAATTTCAGGATGCTTCTAATCCTAAAGTTTCAACAGATCCAACATCAACTTAAGGACCAAGCAGGGCTACTACCTGCTTCAGGACTAGATCTCCAGTTAGCGGTGAAGAATCACAGAAAATGCAGAATTTGAAAGGTTTAGTTTGTGTCATAGGTAGCACATATTCTAATTACCAATACTGGGATATTTGACAAATGTCAAATTCTGACAAGAATGTTAGGTAATAATGCATCACGCTTATAATTAATTTTACTTTACCAAATTATTTTGCAGACTATAATGAAAGTCAGAAGACTAACACACTAAAATGGGCTGTTCAAAAGTTTCTTTGCTATTGAAATAAACCACCATTGCTTAATCTTGTAAAATGTCTAGAACTGCAGGCCAATTAAGTACGTCTATAAATGGCAGAAATTTCACTTTGAAAAAAATAAATCAACTGTAAAGAATACAATAAAGTGAATTAAAAAGTATTGCATCTTTATGTGCTATGGCCCTTTCAATTATGAGACTAACATCACCTAAAACAGTCTTTTGTTTAAACATAATAGTTCAAGAAATATTAAAATTCAAAGACAATCTGTATTACTGCGATAATTAGGTAGTGAGAAATCTTCTTTTGAATCATAATTATAATGTGATTTTGAAAATGGTAGTGTAACTCAAAGTTAACACCCAGTCTCTCTTTATAGAGAACCAGTGACTAGCCAAGTGCTGTAAAGAGCAGAACATTTCCCAAACAAGTGTAAGTACACTACAAAACACAGGCATGCCTTGCTGACTAACAGAGATATATTCTGAGACTGCGGTCCCCAACCTCTGGACTGGGCCTTGGACTGGTACCGGTCTGTGGCCTGTTAGGAACCAGGCCACATAGCAGGAGGTTGGGAGGGAGAGAAAAAAGCTTCATCTGTATTTATAGCCGCTCTCCATTGCTGTCATCACCGCATAAGCTCAGCCTCCTATCAGATCAGCTGCGGCATGAGATTCTCATAGGGGCGTGAACCCTGTTGTAAACTGCACCTGCAAGGGATCTATGTTGCGTTCTCCACATGGGAATCTAATGCCTGATGATCTGAGGTGGAGCTGAGGTAGTGACGCTAGCGCTGGGGAGCAGCTGCAAATATACAGTATCATTAGCAGAGAGGTTTGACTGCACAATAAATGTACTTGAATC
Source organism: Lepilemur ruficaudatus (assembly GCA_963574885.1). Taxonomy (NCBI): domain Eukaryota; kingdom Metazoa; phylum Chordata; class Mammalia; order Primates; family Lepilemuridae; genus Lepilemur; species Lepilemur ruficaudatus. Next base: position 1,660 of record CAUYRT010077097.1, read on the forward strand.
ATCCCCAAACCATTCCTCCCCACCCTCCCACCCTTGGTCTGTGGAAAAACTGTCTTCCATGAAATCAGTCCCTGGTGCCAAAAAGGTTGGGGACCACTATGAATCTGAAAAATGTGTTGTTAGGTGATTTCATCATTGTGCAAACATTAGGGGGTGTACTTACACAAACCCATTATAGTATAGCCTACTGCTACACACCTAAGCTGTATGGTATGGCCTATCGCTCCTAGGCTACAAACCTGTACACAGTATGTGACTGTACTGAATACAATAGGCAACTGTAACACAATGGTAAGTATTTGTGTATCCAAACATAGAAAGAGTAGATATAAAAGATACACAATGGTATGTCTGTATAGGGCAGCTCTATAATCTTACGTGACCAGCCAGGTGGTGTGGTGCACACCTGTAGTTCCAGCTACTTGGGAGGTTGAGGTGGGAGGATCACTTGAGCCCAGGAGTTTGAGGCCAGCCAGGGCAACACAGCAAGACTCTTATCTCTTTATTAAAACAACAACAACAACAACAACAACAAAATACAAAAGAAAAACCCCACAACAAAACTCATGGGACCACTGTCCTATATGGGGTCCATCACTGACAGAAACAATGGCACATGACTGTAGATGTTTGTGCTCTAAAATAGCTAAGTGCCATGGTTTAAAATGGTTTACACACTTTCCATGCATATTTAAGGCCTTCCATTTGCATGTCTGGGATATTTCAAAGAAGAAAAAGAGTCAAGTCATATAAGAGAAAACTGGAAATCTATGTTAATGCCTTAAAAAGATCTCAACTGTGAATTACCTCTATTAGCATAATATGGTTTTTGTGTTATCTATAATGTGCCTTTAATTTCCAACAGTCTTGTAATCGGAAAACAAATCCAGGTCAAAATGCTTTCTAAATATTCACTAGGCAGGATTCATTAAGCATATGCTTGGGGGAATCTATTCAATAGGAAATTTATTAACTTGCCTTTAAAAGAGACCTTGCTTTAGGTTTTTATCAATAATTCACATTTGTATATACTAATAATTTCAGTCCTAAACACATCTTAATGAAGTCACATCTACACAAGGAGGCTTTAGGATAACAGTCTACGGACAGACTTTGTATGATATAAGAGAAGCCTTTCCATCTACCACGTACTTAGATAAAGTTTTCAGCAAGAATTAAATACCAAACAAATAAGGTACAAAATGGAAAAGTCTGGGGTTAACGCTGGCTAATCAATCAAGACTCTTCATTTCAACCTAAGGATATGGTGAGTAACAAAAACAGAAGGGAGTATTTCTTACTATTTTGCCTCAATTTCCCATCCTATCTATCCTTTCTCTATTGTCTCTCCACATCTTCACATAAAAACATCAGAGATGCCGTTATATTGCTCAGCCCACACTATTGATCTGAAATCATAAGACTCTAATATTATATACAATTCCTAAAGACAGTAAATGTAAAACCAGGCCTGATTATACTTTAAGAGTTTGTTCATAGCTTTGATAATGACTTTAAAGGCTGAAAAAAACTTGAAACCATTCTATTTCAAATATTTGAAATACACTACCTCTATCATGGGTTCCTTATCTTTTCCCCCTTAATTTTTATTTCAAATTCAATATGATACAAACTACTTGGGAAGTCTTACCAGTTGAGAGGCTGGTTTTACATACTGGGTAAACATATAAAACTCTCCTGGTTCTCAGAGCTCACCATCGACCAGTTTCACTTCTCCTTTTACGTAATGCCCTTCCGATATCTCATTTTGTCTGGTTTTCACAAAGGACCTATTCTGTTGTTCCTTATCTTTGAGGCTGCTTTTTTTTTTTTTTAAATGACTTTCTCTATTACTTCATTTTTCTCTAGAACAAAGCAAAGTATTTGCTGTGATGTGTGTGAGCACGTTTTTAGTAAGGGTAATACTGTCATCTTTATCATTAAAGCATACTTAAAGTACTCACGGTCTTTTGTTTGGTTCTTGAGGAAAAGGACAGTACTTAATTATAACCAAAGAAATATAAGCCATTTTTCTTTGCTCTGTAGATATAGCAGAATTAAATAGACTCCAAGTGAATGCAGAGTTTCAAATTTCTTGCCAAAATTTTCTACGTGTATTAGTTAAAATTTCCAGAAGAGCCGAAATTATTTATTTAGCACACTATAAACCATCCTAATATTTGAAAACTTTTTTCAAATTGACTATCTTCCCAGACCAATCTAAGATAGTTTAGATAAGCAGAATTTCCAAAAGGACACTAATAATACTTTTGTCTCATTTACACACAATTTAATTTTTTCTAGTATATAAGCTACAAAAACAAACTAGGGCACAATATTAAAAATAAGAGATTTTTGGAAAGAACTAAATTATTATTCTGTAAATTGTCTTATTCTTGACACAACCCATAAATTATTATAAATTCCTCTTTATATCAAGTTTCTCATTTAGACTTATCACCAAAATAATTTAAGGGTAATAATCTGAATGATCAGAGTGTTCTAGGAATAGTCCCATAGTCCTCCCAAATTCCAATTTACCTGTAACACAAAATGTACAAAAGCAGTTTAGTAATGCCCCTACTACAAAAGTCACGAGAAAAAGGGCCTTATTTTATTAAAAGGCTTCATCCTGGACAAACAGAAAAAGTTGTAACCATATGTCTGATAAGCATTTACAAATACATATGTATCTTACATATATTTACCTTATAAGATGTTTAATTTTGTTATTATCTTAAGAAAATAAAAGTTAAGTCCAAATTTTAAATGCAAGAAAGGAGTTCAGGCCCGGCACAGTGGCTCATGCCTGTAATCCTAGCACTCCGGGAGGCCGAGGCGGGATAACTGCTTGAGCTCAGGAGTTCGAAACCAGCCTGAGCAAGAGTGAAATGTGTCTCTGCTAAAAATAGAAAAATTAGCCAGGTATGGTGGTGTATGCCTGTAGTCCCAGCTACTCGGGAGGCTGAGGCAGGAGGATCGCTTGAGTCCAGGAGCTGAGGTTGTAGTGAGCTATGATGACGCCACTGCACTATACCCAGGGAAACAGAGCAAGACTGTCTCAAAAAAAAAAAAAAAAAAAAAAAAAAAGAAAAGAAAAAAGGAAAGGAGTTCAACACTGCAGAGATGGGCCAGCTCTGACATAATATATAATACCAACCAAATGGGCAGCAACACAGCAAGACTTAGCCCATATTCATTCCCTATGTCACCATTTAGCACAAGTACCTTCTGTTCATAAAAAAATAAACAGGGAAGAATTATCCATTTAAATAAAAAATTCACATCTATTTCTGAAGAATGCCTTGCTGGTCCTCTCAGAAAATTACCTCCCTCCTCCAGGAAATGCTAATGTTGCAACATTAAATGAACAGGATATAAAGTTGTACAGAAAATACAAAAAAGTTTATCTTAACATCCAATATCGTATTCAAATACTGGAAGGAAATACACCACAATGTCAACAAAGATGTCTTGGGGTGGTGGTATACTGGCTAACTGGATGATAATTTACAATGAACACATATGTTTTAAAATTTAAGCTTAAAAAAAAAAAGCTAATTTCGATTCTGGAGCCTGTAAATTAATCCCTCAAAACAAACCAACCACTTTCCTACGCTTCAGTTTTCACATAATGATAACACCAGAAAGCTTAGAGTTTTGAGCCTTGAAAAATTCCTTAAAGCCAAACTACTTTTTTTTCAAAAAAGGGTACAAAAAATCATGTACAATCCCAACAGCACATAAAGATTTAGCTTTGTCAGACTAGAACCCCTCATTTGTAAATTTTTTTTTTTTTTTTTGGATTCCCAAAAAGAAATGACCTCAATTGTTAAAAGGAAAAAAAGAACAAATATGCAGTTTTCCAACACCAGACATACTTCCCAAATACAGTTTCAATTCCCCTGCTGTCTAGAGGGGCTATAAGAAAACTATGTAATACCCCAAAGTCCCCATGAATGCACACCAGCTGGAAAGTTTGCTCTATGATGATGTGCTACAACACCCCGTAACTAAAACATTACACAATAACCAACATTAATTAATAAAGTAATTCTATGCCTAAGATCACACAACTATTGTGAGGCTTCTTATAAATTAAAAAAAAAAAAAGATTACACAACAGGTAAGAGAAAAACCAGATCACATTACTTGCCAGTTTAGTGTTCAAGCGTCATCCCAAATTCTTATCTCCAGTAGAGAAGTTCCACACAATCTGCAAGGAGCATTAATTACCTTCCTCTCCCCATCCCCAACCAATAGTGTCAGACAGCAGAACAATGCAACCTGCAAATATTTCTAAATACTGATCAGTGAGGAAAATTAGCTCAAAATTTATACTGGCACATCAGTTCCTGTTTCCAAGTCACTATTTGGTTATTTTGTTTTTATTAAGAGAAGCAGCAAAGCATGGTAATGAGTATCAGACATGGGCTAGAGCCCTATAGCCCTGAATTTGAATCTTGGCTCTATCACCGAAAGGAGCTGTGACCTTAACCTCTGTGTCCTTAACCTCCTTAGATAGACGTTTTGCATACAAAATGAAGTGAACTGGACTACATACTCTCTTAGGTATTTTCTAGCTTAACAAACACTTAGAGATTCTGCGGGTATACGATAGCATTTATCCTATCATTTGCCACTACTATTGGCTTAACTGGTGCCCACTATATTGGGAGTCCCCAGTAAGGCAGCCAGACAGACATTTCACTGGAGTTCCTAGGGCCTAGTGTGGGCAGGTATTCAGTACACACTTGCTGAAGAATGAATGAGCCCCATGTGTATAACTGATCAAGTTATTGCCCTTACTAAATAGGAGATGATCATAAGTAAAATATCAAGTACGAGGTGAAAAAAACTTTTCTGTATTTGTCTAACCTAACGGATTAACAGTATGATTAACTAATATTTAACTGCTGGGAATGAGATTCAAAGAAATTGGTTAATAGAAGTGCAGTGTCCTCCTGCACTTTAAAAAGGTCTAACAGACCACAACCTACTAAGCCAAGTGGCTGAACGTACTGCAACAGGGAGAGAACAGTCAGCTCGATTTCAAGTGTATCTTCCCCACTTCTTCACCTCTCCCCCCTCATCAAGCCTCTCCCTCACATCGCCCGCCACGGTCAGCATATACATATACCTTCTTGTTGTCAAACTCAGTGGACATGTCATGCTTGACCTTATTAGACCTCTTGCTGGCACAGGGCACCACTGATCCCTTTTTTCTTTTTGAAACACATTCTTGGCTTCCATGATATGACATGTTCCTGAATTTCTCCTACTTTTCTAGCCACTTCTGCTAGCATCCCCTCCTTTGAATATTTCCAAAAGATGTGGAGGTTCTCAAGACTCTACCATGAGCCCTAATTGCCTGTATTTTTACATCCCTTCCCTGAGTAATCACTACAGAGACTTTATATATCACCCGGATAAAGACAACTCCTGAATTTCTACCTCTAGCCCAAAACTCTGTTCTGGATTCAAGACTCATGTATTAAACTGTCTACTTGGTTGTCTCCACCTACATGCCTCTCAGAGACCTCAATCTAGTACTTACGTTCCTTGACTTCCAATGGGGTTACATCTGAATAAATCCATCACAAATTGAAAATATGGTTAAGTCAAAAATACACTTAATACACTTAACCCACCGAGCATCACAGCTTAGCCTCGTCTACCTTAAACATGCTCAAAACACTTACACCAGCCAAAAGTTGGGCAAAATCATCTAACACAAAACCTATCGTACAATGAAGTGCTGAGTATCTCATGTAATTTACTGAGTTCTTCTGTACTGAATACTTGTATGGGTACTCCAAGTATGGTTTCTACCGAATGTGTATTGCTTCCGCACCATTATAAAGTTGAAAAATTTGTTAAGTCAAATCATCATCAATCTGAGCACCACCTGCATGCGCAAACTAAATCTTAATCTTCCCCCTCAAGTTTCATTCTTCCACAATCTTTCCATTTCAGTAAAAAGCACCAACATCCATCTCGTTGTTAAAGGCAGAAACTTGAGTCACTCAAAACCTGTGCCTCTCTCCCTTACCCCATATCCAATCTACCAGAATCCCAATGATTTTCCCTACAAAGTATACCTGGAATCCATTTGTTCCTCTTCATCTCTACCGCCACTACCTGACAACAAGCCACTCACTCTGCAATAGTCTGCTAACTCCTGGAACTGGCTAGCACCAAGAACAGTACCTGGTGCAAAGGTTCTCCCCCTTCCCTCCAATTTCCACACAGCAGCCAGAGTGATCTTGCCTAAAATCCAATCCTCTGGTAGCTTTGCAAGGCAGTCAGAGAAACCCCAAACTCCTTAGCATGGCAGTAACAGGCTGCTGTCAGTCTGCCCCACCTGCTAGAACCTCCCTCACACGCTCTCCCTCGATGGCCGTGATCACATTTTCTGACCTGTAACAAGCTTTGTCTGACTTTGCACACGGTGCTCCTGCCTGAAGCACTCTTCCCCCGCCTTGTCTGGCTGACACTTTCGCATCCATGGGGTCTTAACCTAAATGTCACCTCCCAGGACTATCCTCTTGGTTTCTCATTGTTTTCTTTTTCTTCAAAGCATTCATCACATGCATGATTACATAGTTATTTGTTTGCCATTTCATGTAGGTTCCTCCAACTAGCATTTAAGATCAACACAGGGATTACTTTCATTTGGTTCGCTAGCAAACACCTAGCCTGCAAAAAGGTGCCTGACTCATTAATAGGTGTTCAATATCATGTGACTGCATGGCTGCTGAAAGCTACCAGTGAACTGTTACCAGACCTGCTCCAGAATAACACATCTCCCATAATCTGCTACCCAGGGCTTCTTGCCTTCATCACCTTTTACGTTTGCTACTCACTTTTCACATTTGAGGAGAAAAAAATTAAATTATCATAATGAAACTGGGTACTCTTAAAATGATGTTCTAAACTTTAATACTTGCATACAGAATACAATTATATATAAAAATATGAGATGGATATACATACTCCTATCAAAATGTATTTCTACAGAATGAAGCTTTTTGATAAAATAAACTCTCCTTTGTCAAAAGAAAGATATCACACATTAAGAATAATGTGCAAAATACTGTACAATGGGGAAAACTTTGGTTCTCTTACTAAACTGTAATACCAACCATAAAATTTGTTACATTTAACCACAACATATCATAATCTAAAATGTTAAGAAAAAATTAAGTATAATCCTCCTTGCCCTAGAGTTGAAATGTATTTATATTCTGTATGGTAACAGTTTAAAGTCCCTGCTATTTTTGAAACTGTAGCAAATAAAATCAGTCTAACTGTAAATATGGCAACTTAGTAACAGTTAAAAATAACAAACCATTTGTATTGCAATATTTTTAACTGAACTGGCTAAATACATTTTTCTTTTTAAAAATTTCAATTAGAATAAATAGTATTTGCAGCTTTGTGACTATATAGTGTTCAATTATTTACTTTTTAAAAAAAAATCAATAAAGATAGATTTAGAGACCATTTTACAGTTGAACAGCAATTGTATTTGTCTAAAGTATATTCCAGGCACATTTTCTCATTTATCAGGCCTACTGTAGCAGAGCAGGCCAAGCAGTAACATGTGAGCAACTCTCTAGCAACTTGGAAAATCTGGGGCAGCTGCTCATTGCTAGTCGCTTCCATGAGTTTTTCTTTTACTTAGTATCAATGAATGGACACAACCACACTTCACATTAAGAAGCTTAAATAAAAAAAAAAAAAAAATCACATGATTATGTAAGATGACAGATTTCTTTGTAACTGCTACTGAGCCACTTCATCCTATTTAAAAGAAAAATAATTGTTTAAAAAATTACCCAGAAATAGGAAAACAGTAACCAGAATGTCAAAAAGGAAAGTGAAAGTTCCTCTCCCTAATTAGTCATTATTCCAGTTTTTCTTTAATCTTTCTAGAAGGAGTAAGAGAGAAAAGAAATGTCCTATTTACAAGCTAAATGTAGCTGCCTGGGCTCAAAGAACCCAAAGACACTGCTATACTTTTTTGGGGGTGGGGAGTGGTACAGAAGAGTTTTGTTTGTTGACCAACATTGTTTTTAAATGCTAAAATCAATACATTTTTCATTAGGGGGTGCAAATTTGAAATTTATTTTGCTCCATGAAAAAAAGGCATTACTACTAATGGTTTTAATACAAAATGGTTAGAAGTTCTAAGATCTCATAAAAAGCAACGTGGAACCTTAAAAAAATCACTCTGTATTTTATGAACATATTGGAAATTTTTACTTTGGAAACGAAGCCCACATACCCTCTTTAACTAAGTACTCTCAGCACCTCTGCCAAGTCACAGACCACGGACACGGCAGGAAGGGAAAGAGTCCACGTGTGTGTGTGTGTGTGTGTGGGGTGTGCCTGCGGAGGGGGAATGGGGAGCGCCCCAGAGACAAAGGTGAAGGGACAGAAGAGCAGCACATTCAGTGGGAGTGGTGGAGCACCTGCACCTGTGCCGAAGGTTATCGTACATGCCTCCAGCAGGAAGATAAGGGTTTGCCTCATTCCGCCTACCTATCTGAAGCATTTCAGGAATACAGTCTCCAAACAATTAAATAATTCCTGCTATAAATCTCATAGTGAGCATGAGAAAGGTCAATACTGGTCAGTTTCACCACATATCTATATAATGCTTTATTATTTTCAAATGACACCTGATTCTTTAGAATTGTGTATGCTTTTAAAATCATTTACAAATACATGTAAGGATCAGCCATAAAAATATAGACCCAAATGTTTCTGGTTGTTTAAAAAGGTACTGTAAAGAAATGAAGATCATCATACATTTTCAACCTAAAAATCAAACAAAATGATATTAGGGAACCAAAACCAATGTAATAATGAATACGCTCAAGCCTCTGTTCAACGGGTGGCCTGCATTATTCAGAATTCAGAATTTTTATACTGGTAATCAAGTTTAGAGAGTAAATCAAAGCTGCTAGTGCTTTACTTTTTATATTAACAGCTAATATTAATAATATAGCTAATACATAATACATGTCAGGCACTGTGCCAAGGGCTTTACATGGAGCATCTCACGTAATCCTCACAATACCTATGAGGTCCTGTGATCGTCCCCATTTTAGAGTTGGAGAAACAGAAATTCAGAGAGGATGAGGGACCCGTCCCAGCAGTGGGCGGCAGCCAAAACACGACTCTGGCTGGCTGCCTTGCTCCCCTTTACCCCTCAGCACAGCAGAAAGCCACTTCGAATTTTAAGGTCATCACATTAAAACCAAATGGAAAAATGTTTTGCAACACGTAAAATAAATCAGTAAGTTTGAACACGCTGGTTAATCTGCATGGAAGATAAAAGTAAAAAAAGTCACACATAGCACAACTAAGTATATCGGTCTTTTAGACCAAAAAACAAAATTTATCAACAAAGAGAACTCCTACTTCAACACTGCAGAGTAGATGGGGATGAAGAAATTCACCCACTGCACTGATTTAAAAATCTTTTTGATTCATTTTGCCAAAAGAGGAGCGATTAAATATAAAAGATGAAGATAAACAACTACCATCACTGCAACAGATTGCTAACTTTGGCCAAGTCCACTGAAGTCCAGTTCTCAGATTGCTAATTTTGGCCAAGTCCACTGAAGTCCAGTTCTCAAAACAAAATTATTTCCTTGATTCTTACCAGTCCATTCTAATACCGCTCTGCTAAAGTGACTGTAACAATTTCTTTTGGAAAAAAGGCATCCTGAAAAATAGGTTCACAATATATACAAAGAAGAATAGTATCATCTAGCTAGAGAAAAATGGAGTACTTTCAAGCAAGGAAATAAAAATCACTGCTAATTTCCAGAAACGCACACTATAAAAAAAATTAGGTCATTTCTGTGACAAAAATCTGTGACAAACTGCAAAATCTGGGGTGCTCACAGACAGTATGAAAACTGTGACATAATAACATGAGAAGCATTTCAAAGGAGTTCATAAAAATAGCAGAATTAAAGTGTTCTGATGTTCTCTTCTCCAAAACAAAAGCAATTCTGAGCAATTACACATAAGACAGTTGCTAATTTCCAAATGAAACTGTTTAATAAACATTTTCAGAGCAGCATAAATTACTGTACAACTAGCTTTATTTAGTAATAAAAGGTAATACAGAAAGCAGCACAGTAAACAATTCCCCTTTAGCACGAAGAGCCCAGACAGCTCACAGCAGTCATTTCCGCCAAAAGAAAATGCAAAAACACGAAAATGTCAATGTAACAGAACACATCAAGTAATGTACCTTTGTGTGCGTACACACATGCACACACCTCACAAAGCTGTATTGAAACTATATGCACATAACAAAAATCCTCTTTGTTTTTAAAGTAAACATAAAGCAGGCTGTGGGTTTCCAAGGTCCACATAAAATGTAACCACTGATATGTTATCAGTTTCATCAAAAGGCAATTCTACCTACAAAGATCTAAACTTTAAAATCTCTACTATCTTTAATATTATATATAATCCTTATGTTATATAGGCCGAAATATTTAACTCTAGCCCTAGAATTAGTAGACACTCAAAAGTTTTTCAGCAACTCAAAGTCCTTGCCAGATTTTACTCATAGAGAAGATGAACCGATCCTCCATAGTATTTTACAATATTTTTACAACTGAAAGTAGTAACTGATTCACTCTTTAAAACAAATCCAAATTAGTGTTAAAGAATAAACAAATGATTCTTTTTTTCTAAGATGAGGTCTCACTGTGTTGTCCAGGCTGGACTTGAACTCCTAGGCTCCAGCGATCCTCCGGCCTTGGCCTCCCCAGTAGCTGGGACTACAGATACACACCACTGCCTAGCTTCAAATGACTCTGATTCTTTTGTATTTTAAATACATGCCACAGTGCAAATAAAAAAATAAATATTTTAGCTAAAACTGAAGTTTCTAGGTTTATTTAGTTGGCACTCACCTCCTTTTTACAGGCAATCATGAAGCTAAATAGTTACTCTGTTACACAGATTGAGGGGTGAATCTCTGGCTTAACGAAAAATCTACCTTATCGGCTCAGAGATGTGTAACTATCACCAGGTACAAACCGTACCATTTGAGGAAGAAGAATTAAGACTAATCAAAGGTACCTTCATTAACAGAGAAAACAGTACTGGTTTCAGGAATTGCAAAGACAGACCTGCCATTAAAGGAAGTTGTATTAATGCTGACAATGTTAAATTGTTTATAGAAACTAGGAAGCTGTGGGGTGTTCCTCCCCATCACACACACTGTCCTGTCCTATATAACTAGTGTTACTTATCTCAATAAGAAAATACAAATCAAACAAAAAAATTAGTTGGCAAATGACTTCTAGCCATGCCATTTTGTTAGTTCCGATCCATATCTCCATTCTATCATAGTCCAGCCAACCCCAACCCCCACATCTTCAGTCATCTAAGTTAGTTCCTAAATTCTCTGGCTATTGTCACATGAGAAATTTTTCCAAAGATAGGGTAACTCGTTAGCGCAGTGGCAGGTTATACTCACTGCATAGCCAGAGCAGAGTATTACAACTATTTAATCCAGCACTAAAAGAGATCACTCTTATGATATATTATCCTCAATGTGCTAGTTTGTACTAAGTAGAAAGGTATCTTAAGTTATAACGAAAATGGGAATCTTAGATTTTTCTCTTCCCCAGTAAGCTATCTTGCTTACCCATGATGGAACTAACCAGAAAAGGAAATGTTTGCCTTTGGGAACTTAGAAAGGAAAACATTCATGTTTGCACCCAAAGTTATTACTAACAAACGAGTGGCCTGCTAGAAACCTAAGCTATGATATCACTACCCTACCCCTGTCCAAAAAATTGATTAAAGGCATTATTCGTCTTAAGCAAAAAGTCATGGAGAGTCTTAAAAACTGTCAGTATATTTTTTCATCTCAATTTGCATTAATAAATTTAATAATCATTAGTTGAAATGAAAAGGCTAATTTTAACCTTAGTTACTTTACCTGCTAACTCTTCCCATTTCCCCTGATGTTTAGTTTTTCTAATAAACTCAAAAATATGTTGCTAAACATAAAAAGACATTTTTAAAAACTCCAAAAATTATGATTATATAATACAAGGACTTCCCATTTCCTGGAAAATTAGCAAACTAACATATACAAATGATCTGTATTTCCCAGAAGGAACTTAATGTGAATGTTTCTTTCTTTTTGTTTCGTCAAGACCTTTGTAATTCAGAATGTCTAAAAAATGAGGAAATAAAGTTAAGTGTCAGGCGATATGCTAGTGGAAGAGAAAAGGACAAACAAGGCATACCAAAGGATTTTCTATGTCAGTGAGACAGCCAAGTATGAATGTAGGTAACTTTAACACACTAACGCACTGAAGACCATGACAAGTGTCAGAAGCAAGCACGCTAGGGAGAACACAGGGCACAGACAGCACCATTCTGGCCAGGAGGACTGGGGAGGCTTCAGATAAGGAGACGCAGCCCTAAGGCACTGTTCCTAGGGAAGGTGGGAACACGGAGCAAATTCATCCAAATCACTTATTGCTGTGTGCTAAAAATACAGATTGCTGGGGCCCATCCCAGAGTCCTGAATCAGATCCTTTGGTGATGAAGCCTGGGAATCTGCTTGTTCTAACCAGCATTCCAGCTGACTGCAAAGGGGCCATGGACCATATTTAGTCACCTTAAAATTATAAGACCCAATGCAGAGATATGGTAAAGAAAAATTCTGGCAGAGGCACTACATGAAGAGAGCCACGGGAGGAGAAAATCACGGTATGTGTGTGGGAATAGAGCGGTTACAAGGTACGTTCAGCATTCTAATGAAATACATTGTTGGAATCATAGGTAAGCTTGCCAGTCTTGACTCACACAAAGAGGTTGAACTCTGTTCTGGAAGCAGTGGAGAGTGATCAAACTTTCTGAGCAAGCCTACGCTGTATTTGAACAAGATTACCTTGGAGTCCAAGTGAGAGGTACTAGAACAATAAGGAAGGAAAAGGAAAAGGAGGAGGAAAAGAGGGAATGAATGCAGGAGATGTTACAGAGGTACAAAATTCAGGACTTGGGGATCTGCTGTATGTAGGTGAATAAAAGAAAGCGACAATGACTTTGAGGAAAATTTTAAATAAGCCAAGTGCCTTCTCAGCGTTCAACACTATGCCATGCACCACTGAGCATCCAAAAATATGAGTCATTAATTCAGTATAATAACTGAGCATCTACTACACATGCCAGGTACTATAAACAATGCTGAGAATGCACCCAGTATGAAAATCCCTGTCCTCCAGGAACTGAGGACTAGATCTCACCCTGTTCCTCTTTTCTTGTGTCTCTACTTTTTTTTTATGGAAAAAACTTATTTCTGGAACCTGTCTCTTTGCCCTTGAGGACTTCACTGCTCTTAAAGCACTAGCTGGCTCAAGTCAAGAACATGCAGGTCTTCATCCCAAGTACATTTACCTATTTGCTTTTAACGAGAAAGAAATACTTACGCATGCTTTCTCAGCTATGATCCTATGACAGAATTGATACAAAACTTTAAGATGTGAACTTCCAAATTCAAAAAATGTCAGTTAAGGCCCGGTGCGGTAGCTCACGCCTGTAATCCTAGCACTCTGGGAGGCTGAGGCAGGAGGATCGCTCAAGGTCAGGAGTTCGAAACCAGCCTGGGCAAGAGCAAGACCCCATTTCTACTAAAAATTCAAAGAAATTAATTGGCCAACTAAAAATATATAGAAAAAATTAACCAGGCATGGTGGTGCATGCCTGTAGTCCCAGCTACTTGGGAGGCTGAGGCAGTAGGATTGCTTGAGCCCAGGAGTTTGAGGTTGCTGTGAGCTAGGCTGAC
>CAUYRT010077098.1:0-11979 GCA_963574885.1 Lepilemur ruficaudatus
CTGTAATCCTAGCACTCTGGGAGGCTGAGGCGGGTGGATCGCTCAAGGTCAGGAGTTCGAAACCAGCCTGAGCAAGAGCGAGACCCCATCTCTACTAAAAATAGAAAGAAATTAATTGGCCAACTAAAAATATATAGAAAAAATTAGCCAGGCGTGGTGGTGCATGTCTGTAGTCCCAGCTATTCGGGAGGCTGAGGCAGTAGGATTGCTTAAGTCCAGGAGTTTGAGGTTGCTGTGAGCTAGGCTGATGCCACGGCACTCTAGGCTGGGCAACAGAGTGAGACTCTGTCTCAAAAAAAAAAAAAATTTATTTTGAAAAATTTCAGACATATGAAATTTGGCTAAGTAATTAAACAATTTTTGTTTTAATAAAGTGTTTTCTAGTTCCATCATTTTCTTTTTCATATGATAACAATCTAACCCAAATTTGAAACTTTTCTCCAGATACGCTTAAGAAAAAATTCAAATGAAATAAATATGGGTTCCAATGTGAAATTTACCTTAAATCCACCTGGAGAATTATAAATGAACAGATGTTGAACTGCAGCAACAGAAACGGAAAAATAGGGCCTTTTTTCCTCCTGTTTTTCTTCAAAAGGAGAACACTGATCCAGCACTCACCACTCACAGCAGGTGCATATCTGTGAGGCTGGGTGGGTCACGCCACCTCCCAGGTGAGGTGAGTTAGGCTGACGGAGACCAAGCCCGATCCACACAGCTGGCACCTGGCTGAACAAGCACCTGAACTCAGGTCTTTCTGACCTTGAAGCCTACAATTTCTACTTCCACACACAGGCAGCTTCATTGGAGTAAGACTGCCGAACTCACATTTTGAAGTGCTTTGTCTCATCTCTTGCCCTCTATCAAACCTGGGAAGGAAGGCCTCGTCTCCAACACGCCCACTCTACAGATGAGCACATGGAGGCCTGGAGATAAGAAGTCACTTCCCAACGTCATGCAAGCTGGTAAACTGCAGGACTAGGAATAAACTCATGTTTTATATCTCTGAGGCAGTACTCTTTCTCTACGTACTACCTTATCTCTGGGTATAATAGTTCTTACTCTCCTTTCTCCTGCTTTAGTCCTTTGCTTAGTAACATGTTAGAACATCCAAAAGCTGACAGTATTTGGGAAGCTCTTGTAACAGCAGGGCCCAAGCACCAAAGGTCACAAAGTCACTCAAATGCTCCTTGCTGTGCCCCTGAAGTGTACCCTAAGAGCATATGCCCTTCTTACAGACTGCTCAGCAGCATGTGCTCTATTACCGACAAGCCTGGAGAAAACTTAAGTCACATCTCAGAAGACTGCAATAATCATCATTTACTTGGATATCACATAACTAACGATGCAAGAATCAGAGCACTCCAAACAGAAGGCACACACACTTAGTGTCCTATGCTACCATAACTACCCAGTGCATATGGCTACGAGGTGAAGACCTCTGCCACCAATGGGAATGCCTATTTCCAATAAGTACAATTTTCATTTTTATGTTTACAAGAACCCTATGAGGTAGACAGAACAAGTTGACAACTCGCTATTGATGGGGTTTTCCACATGCTAGTTATAACTCCTAGACAAATTGAATAAATCATATGTTTATTGAGCATTTACCACGTGCCAGGAACTATAAGAGACACAGGACAGAAATATAATAAAAAGTCCTCACCCTCTGTGGGCTTACAATCTGATTGAAGAGACATGACCACATACACACACTATAAAACTCATTAAGAGAATGAGGCAAGGTAGCCAGAACTTTCCAGAGAAGAGATCCGGGCCTGTTTCCCAGTCTTTCCTTAGGCTCTGAAATGTGCTCATCAGGTCCTGAATTCCTAGGAGGGGCGGGGATTCATGCAGAGCCCAGCTGACAGCACAAGACCTAAGGGACTATTTATAACAAGAAGAGGAGAACAAGCATATGCCTTTGTGGAGCACTGAAGCAGAAGGGCCGTGTAAAGTAGCATATCTTTAAAATGCTGTCTGCAGCCTACAAAAAATACCAGCTTTTCTTCCCTGAAAGACTAGAGATTAGTGTCTGTGTCTTAAAGACAGAGTCTCAAAACTAACCTTTTCAGAGTGATTATAAATTCCAACCAATGTCCCAACTTCAAGCTTTCTCATTCATTGTTCTGACACAGAGGAGTCTCCATAACTTTCTGTTCATTGTAACTAACCTGTCTCATCTTTTTCAAAAATCCATAAACACATGTGTGATTAATGATTTAAATTTCACCAATATGTTTGCATTTTCTCATGAAGAATCAAACTTCAACCAGGCTTCAGTAGTAAATGAGGAAAGAGTCATGAAATATTCAAAATTCTAGCACTCTTTATCTAAAAATAGTTCTGAGACTCTAAACTATTACATAGTATATACCACCCACCTCCATCTTCTCCAATGAAAAATCCAGTAAGGTGGCCAAAAATGAAAATCACTAAAATTCTAGATTTTATTTCTTATTTTAAAGAGTTGACTTAAAGTATTACAAATTATTAAATCACAAACTGTTATAGTCTATAAAGAGTTAATTCATTATACATTTCATCAAACACTACAGGTTGCTTCTCTTGAAGCTTTATTATTAAAAAAAATGAAATTATGTCTGTCATATTTAAGAAGTATATAAAAGCTAAGGGAAATAAAATTTCTATTTCTTTCCAACATGCACAATTGTAATTAGGGTTAAAATACCAACATCAGCTCCATTCACAAGGAAGAAAATTGATTTTCATGAACAGACATTAAGTAACATCTATGAACCTACAATATTTCCTGTCCCTTTCAAAGGACAAAAAAATACTTTCTATAAATAACGTGACATGGGGTTCTTATGCACACTGCAAAACCTCTGGGAATATCGGCTTTTGTTTTTTGTGCACCTAAATCTTTCAGGCAAACCTTACCTTGAAACTGAAAATCATAGCAAAGGGGAAAGAACTATCTGGATATTGTTACAGATCACCAGGACTGGTGACAGCCACACACTACGCTGGCTTTGACCACTGGTCCAGGTCATCGTTTCTGACTGGTTTTCTGTAGTTTCTGCCTACCTCCAATATGAATGGTTTGAATAGATTCACTGCTATTTCAAGTTGAGGAAAGTATTGTGAAATAAAAGCAACACTGTGAAATACAGACTGCTTTTTCACTTTCTTTCCTCCCACCAGCAGTGGAGAAAGGCTATGCTCTCTGAATGAGATGCTATGATCTGTATGAGCCGTGCAGCAATTTATTTTATTAAATTGGTAATAATGAATCTAGAGTAAGAAATGAATCAAGAAAACCAAACTCCAAAAAAAAAAAAAAATACAACAAATCTTTCCTGTGGTTAGTTTAATCAATAAAGGTAAAAACTATCCATAAGGTTTGGAAGATTAATATATAGAGTTTAACTTGATGAATACAGCTAGAAAATGCAGCGGAACACATACGTTAGTAATTGTCACACAGTCTTCTTTCATGATGCTCTATTGCCTGAGTCTTGGGCTGAATCTGTATGAGGTGGTCATTATAGCGCGTACACAACTGTGGAGTGGTGTCATTGTTTGACATACTCCACAAGGTTCGTTTCAGAGCTGCAGAAGTCAACACTGAACATAAAGGTGAAACGACACCCTCTACCATGATGAGGATATGTTTCAAACAAAGGCTTACGCTGAAAAGGAGAAGTCACACTGGGATGCCACACACCCTGCCACGGAACGCTCAGGAATGTGGAAGTTACCGGAGAGATACTCTAAATGCTACAGTCCGGTTCCATAACCTCGATGTCCTCGTTATGAAATCCTTCTGGTACATCGGTATCCTTACCCTTTCAGTGGGATCCCAGATGAATACATCCACACTGATTTTTTATACTGTAACATTAAGATTTTATTCACATTTTAAATTTCTCTAGAGTGTTCAAGTACAAAGCATTGCTAATTTTCAGTTTTGATTTTTTGAATTAGAGATACACTGATAAGGTAAAGATTATATATTCATCTATGCCCTTTTGTCAGTCATCTGTGCAGCCTCCCCGGTGCAATAAAATAGGCAGGCAGTGTGCACTTAGGCACATGAGCAGTGCTTTCTCCTTTAAATACACTAAGTGGTCAGCCAATGCCGCAACAAATTATACTGCCCTTATACTTTTTTTTTTTTTTTTTTTTTGAGACAGAGTGTCACTCTGCTGCCAGGGCTAGAGTGAGTGCCGTAGCGTCAGCCTAGCTCACAGCAACCTCAAACTCCTATATACTGCCCTTATACTTTTAACCAGTGAAGCTATAAATGTTAATTATGAAATCTCCTATGTCATTTTAAAAAAAAAGTCTGTGCTCTGAGTCCTTATATTTTCAGTACCTATAAATTTATTCATCAATTTGGCTATGTCCTGTAAAATAACCTTTTTTCTGCTTTTAGGCATTTTTCAAATTCACTGACCTCATTTCATCCCCTAGTCCTCCTGGAGTACAAAAAGGTAAATACAAATGTCAGAAGAGAAATCCACCCAACAAACAACATTCCCTTACCTGTACTCTGTCATTTCTTGACTCAGAAACAACCAAGCTATTCGGACATTGAGGTTATATTCCCATTTTATTTTTTAATACTTCCTCTTTGCTTTGGGTTTTTATTAGCTTTTCAATACCCATTTAGATATAGCCGTATGGTTCTTATAAGGGCACTATGCCTTCCTGCTTTCAGGATGCTACCCCTTCCAAGGAAGTTAATATTTAAGGTTGCAAATGGATAAGCATCTACTACAATCTCAGATGATTTTTACTTGAGAGAGAAAAATGTAGGCAAGGGGACCATTAGAAGTGCTCTGCAAACCTCAGGATGCTCCAGAAAGGAATGCCACTATCATCAAAAGAAGGGGGTGGGTGTCACTGGAAACTTTGCTTACCCCTTGTTCAGATTCCAAAAGCTCTGTTTTGACTCTGACTGCCGGCATCCCATCAAGCATTAACATTCTGTTCTCAAAGGTGTTGATATTCTGAGAATAGAAGAGAAATAAAGAAAGATTCAGCTCTAAAACATTCAAAAGAGGACATCTGATAGAGTCTTCCTTCATTGTAGTACATTTAGCACCGCTAACCTCACTTTTTTTTTTAACAATGAAGCATAATTAAATGAGAATAGCAGCATAACCAATTATCCCCCCACTCTGAACTTTCGTTTGAAATAATGACCAAGTAGTTGAATTAATCAGCCTGATTCTCTGACCTCTGGGTTGGAGGTCAGACTATAATAAACTGAGTATGGAAACCTTACATTAATTTATATGGGGCTGGAACAATTCATCACACTGTCCCAATGGTAAAAGGAAATATAAGGCAAGTTTCTATCTTCTTTAGCTCTGAAGATTGTATTGTACAAAAGACATACACAAAGAAGAAAATCAGATAAAAATAATTTATATATTCTCATATTAGTCCAAGCCTAAATACTTTAAAAGCAAGATAATATAATTCTAGACATTCAATTTTTATATCATGGCAAGTCTGATCAAATGAAAATTTCTACATATCAACCCCAAATACAAATATCTACTTTAAAAATAACCAACATAAATCTCAGATTAAGAGTGAATTCTTAAGCTGAAGTCATAACTAAGGAACAAATCATTTGTTTTCTGTTCTATGTTTGGCTCAATTTAATGCCTCTTGGCAAGGAACCCCTTATTTATAATATTGTAGCACAACTGAATTTCAAACAACATTTATAAAAAGATTAAATCAAGGTTATTTTCTACAATTGTCACTGCTCTGGGGATTTTCTGAAGTCAGTAACCTACAAAGGGAGTCAGAAAGTCATATTTCAGTGCTCATTTAAGGCCCAAATCAGGCTTACATTTTAAAACATGTTTAGAATGCCAACTTTACTCTCGTATACTGACTAAACTAAGAAACTGATAAGACTAAATTTGACTGAGTTTCTCGAATGGTTATTTTTGCTCAATCACAAAATGTGACCATATGACATTAAAGTGGTCTTATTAACAGAAAAAAAAAAAAAGATCCGTTTCTAATTGAGAAAAAAAGATCAGTTTCTAAATATTTTGCCTACATGGTAAAAAGGATTAGCATAATTTCTAAACCTTCGGGGTTTCACCTTTCATACAGTTGCTTTTCTACCAAATAGAAAGTTAAATAAAAACAACTCCCATTTCAACAAATCATAAATTACATGTTTTATTACCAAATAATACCAACAGAGTGCAGTATAGTGAAGCTCTAATTATTTGTCCTATTTCTCAACTATTCTTTTTGTTTAAGAAAAATGCTCTAAGAGATAAAATTTATAGGGCCTCCTATCACAAATATTTGCTCTGAGAAATCAACAAGAAAAAGCAAATTGACTCTGCAGTTAACTAATGAGCATTTAAAAAGTCTATGACACCTAGTCTATTAGGTAACAGAAAGAACAAATCACTGTCAATGTTCTTGCCTTGTAAATAGTATTTTCAAAAAGTGGCAGGATACATTTTTAAAAAAATTTTTGCTTTTGGCTTGTCCGTATTTTTTTAGGGATTTTACATCTTAATAGTGCACAGCAGAAGGAACTAAAGTATTACTGGAGAGCTCAGTTAATTTGTTCCAAACTTGAAATCCTTTCATCAAGGCCTCTGGGCTGTTTATACATCGGGCATGGATTTCAAATCCAAACGCGTCACTTGCTTCCCTGGCTAGATGCGGCCAGCTTGGATCGACACCACCCAGTCTCAGGAAAGCCTTCCTGCAGCCTGCCAGCCTCAGCTCCCCAGAGGCTCACAGCCGCTTCAGGAATCCACCTGAACAAAGCATCCTGTAGGCTGTTTGGTTGGTAGACAATGAAGGATGAGTTGATACTGCTTCCTATCCTGGAGGAGGTCTTGCCCAGATGAAAAGGCAAGGAGATGCCCGATAGGGGAGGCCCAAGCGAAAGAGGGGAAAAGACAAAGAGCCATCCTGAAAAGGAGGATTTAATGAACTGTTAGAATCTGATTAGAGGCTAATGTCCCTTTCAGTACTTTGTGCCAATTTACAGCTGATATACTTTAACCATTTTCCCCACTGGCTGTGATAAACTCATTAGTTTAAAAAAATGCAAGCTAACCAGAGTGTTTGAAGTTAAAAACGGATAAATCAGGAAGACCTGACTGGGTCCAGGTTCCATTTAGCCCATTTAAATATCACTATATTTTCATGGTGGTTTTTAAGTTTTTATTGTTGTTCTTGAATAATCTGACATGTTAAAATTAGAATGCACATTTTAGTTCCATGTAAAAGTGGAAAAAAAATCCATATTCTAAATTTTTTTAAGAAATCAAGGTTTCCCGGAAATATTTCTCTGAATTTCTAAAATCATTTACAGCCACAACCATAATAAACACCATAAATAACAATGTTCACAGCTGGGGAACTAAGCCCTAACTGTTAAACCCCTTCAACTAGTGCAGATTCAATCTGTGTATATGCCTGAAAGTTATGTTGTAAATGTATGTGAAGCATATTAATCTCCGCATTCATGATTCTAGCCCCATTAGCATAAACATAAGCACTGAGTATCACAGCGTGTCTCCAAACTATCTAGGAAGGTACATGGTTTTTTTTACAATGCATGGTAATTATACAGCACTGACGATATAGTCCTTGAAACAAAATATTGACTTATCTGACTAAGCTAAGATCAGACACATAATCTCAGATGACTGTAGACTTTAAATATGTAATAGGTTCTAATAATTTGGAATTGTTGTCAAACATATCTTGCCACGATCTTAATCAAAATACATTTGCTGTGGAATCAATAGCTCAACTGATTCCCAAGAGGTAAATAAAATTACAGACTCACCAATTTTAGGATGGTGGTACTCATTGTATATTTATGCTGTAACAAACATTTTGATACTATACAACACTCAATTATAATTTGTGTATATACGTATACATAAACGTACACACATATACACACGTGTGTACATGTTGCTCGTTTCGTAAGTGAATTTTATTAATTAATGCAAAATTATTCATTTAGGATTTGTGAGTTGGCTGTTGACCAATTCCATGAACGACGGTACTCTGGATATTCTCATTTGCCAGGTAAGACCTGGCAACACAATAGTCCAGCGGACAGTAGCTCTCCTTGTCAAAAGCCACATAAGCACAATAGTCATTTATCCAAACGTCTCAAAATATTCTGAATGGAAATGTGCACCAAGGAGAGGAACGGATCTTCAATGACCAAAATTCATAGAAACACACAATGGGGGTGATTTTCCAGATCAATTCCTACAATCTACCCTCCCACCCCCACGAAGATAGGTCTTTTCCTCTCTCTCCTCCTGCCTGCGGATGGTTTTGCACAATTGTTATAACAAGAAGCTAGCCAGTCAACATTCAACAGTCCGAACTTTTAAACAAGGTTTCCTTTCCTAACTGTTGGTATTTGTTTTGCTTTCTGTAGGTACAGGACACATTTACTTAAATATGTATCATCTTAAACCTTCATGTTTGGCTACAGGTGATGAGAAACAGGAATATGCCAGGCCTGCCCCACACCCATGTTATATTAAACAGCGCTGTAAGGGACCTATGAAAAGAGATTCAAGATTCATTGCACCAAGCTGGTCGAGGCACTTTCACAGCAGATTCTTAGATGTATAATGCAAGCGTGCAACTGGTTTAAAGTATCATCCCATGGGTCCCTTTTCCTACAGAAAAAGCAACAGAATCAGACTAGAGGGAAATTAGGCTTTTGCATTAAAAAAAAAAAGACTTCTTAAGAGGAGAAGTCCATCTCTCCTCTTTCTTGACTCACCTCTACAAAAGCAAATAAAAAAAAAACAATAGCAATTTTTTTCAAGCCCTACCACAGGTGTGCCAGTTCAACTAACAGGTTAACAACTAATTACAAAACCTGTGCTCAAACCCAGGAGAGTTTGTGAATCCCTCCCTCTCTTTCCAAATAACCGTTAACAAATCTGCTAGATTGGAATCATGCTTAGGTAATGATTTTGGTTATCTATTTCTATGCAACAAATCATATAGTGGCATGAAACAACAATCATTTTATTATCTCAGTAGCAACAATAATACAAATATTTGTGTGCAACTGTTTGTGTTGAACTACTCATTTAATCCTCCAGCAACCCAAGATGTCAATGCTACATTATCTGAAGTTGAGGCATCTGAGACACAGGTTAAATTGCTCAACATCACACAATTAGTAAGCGATACAGCTGTGTCCCAAACCCAATAAGTCGGACCCCAATCTTGCATTTTTAACGACTATCCTCTATCCATCTACCTTACCCACATACCCAGCCATCTCATATCAATATGCATTACCTATATAAAAGCAGGAAAGAATATGAGCACCTTATTAAAGCTCCCAACACAGGAGCTCTGGAATCTCAGTAAGAGCTCCTCCCAGGGCTGAGCTGACTTAGTCATGGAACTAAATGTGAAACTTCCAGTGAATATCAACATTTTGGGGAATAATAATATTAAGTCAAATCAGCCTCTAGTTTCCACGCTATTTCACATTTTTTTCAAGTCAAGTTTCAGACACAATCTAAATTGGTGAATTATGTTCTATCCTTAAAAACTTCATAATTAATTTAGCAAGTAATTTCATTTGTTATCCAGTGTTTTTAAAATATCCATATCTTTGGTGAGTATTTTCACAACAGTTTCATGTAGTTGGGTGATAGAGTAACTTCATCTTCTATATTTTATACTCAGGACAAAAGCATCTTGGAATTACATTTAATTTATAATTGCTAAGATTAAGTGTAAAAGCATATTTTTCTGGCTCATTTATCTTCACACTGATAACTCAGTTTTGTAGAGGGTATATGAATAATCAAAGTGTCAGGAAGGGTACAAAATAAACATCAGTTCAAACACAGACTTTGCCATAATATCCCAGCCTTTCATCTTTCATTTCTTTGCAGGTTGGGAGAATGGTTATCACATTAATGATTTTTTATTAAGAGAACTAAAAGCCCAAACCATAGACCTACAGGGACCCTCAACTTAAATCCTCTTAATGGTTTCAGTGATCCATGTATACATTATTCTGAAATATCTGTCTTCAGTCTCAAAAACAAAACCCTTCCATAAAAATCCTCACATTGAAACATGAAATCATAAAACTGTATGTGTAATGCAGCAATTATATTTTCCTGATAGCAAGGATCATTTTGTTTCATTGGTAAAGTGCTAAAGTACCACAACAACGTACAGTTTACACTATCATTTTAGAAATGTTTTCTATAAGTGATAGTTGCTAAACTAGCCATGAAAAACCAACATTCTCATTCCAGTTGCAAATGGATGCTTTCCAAAGGGGCAACCAACTCAAGCCAAACTGAAAGCCAATTATTTACTAATGGCATTTCCAAAGGACCTCAATACATTTTTAGAAATGACAATAGATGCATGCCTTCTTGCCTTTGTTCATTGTGCAGAGCATGGTTAAAATGACATCCAAGCTTCCAAATAACACTTTTTACAACAGCATTAATACAAATTGTAACAGAAAAGTATTTCTGTCATGCATACTCTGAAAAACTGTACACGCTTGGGGATTGTGGGTTGGCCAAATCTTTCTATAAACATACAGTGAAAGCCTCTGCTGTGCCAAAGTCATTCCATTCCATCCACACCACATTCATGAACCATGAGGCACCATGGGAGATGCCAGAGGCAAGCCAGGGACTGGGGAACAAGAGTGATCAGAAAGCACGAAAACATCATGGCAAGGGAAATACCAACCCACCACCAGCCAAACCCTGGAGAGGGAAGACAAAACCTTAGTTCAGTGGGCAGGTATAAACATTAACTCCTTTCCAGGGAGAGGGCCAATATGTAGGAGAAGGTAGTAGGGTGTCAGGATGAACTAACAAGTAGTTTTTTTTTTAAAATTCACAAATATTTATTTAGTGCCTAATCTATAAGATAATGCAGAGATGCTTTATAAAATGAAAACCAGAATTTGATATAGATTTGGAAGCTCTAGACATATACACGAATAGATAATCATCACATTCAAAACTTCTGCACTAATACTTGCTGGTCAACATTTAAACCTTTCTTCTAATTAATGTCGAAATTGGTCTATGATTCATAAAATGGTAACTATTCCTTTCTCTTCTGAATATTTACACCATAAGCTTAGATCTACAGATTTTAGCTATGAAGACAGAGGAGTTACCTCCCACACATTCTTTTTCGTAGACTGAGGTTTATTTTTATACGAGTATTCTAAAAGACATGTGTTATGTAGCAAAGGTTGCTTAACAGAAATGAATTATTTGACATTTGGAGTTATTCCAGGGGCAGGTACTGGGTGCTTTTCAAAAGCTCCTCAGAGAGCCTACAACTGCATTTCTTGATATAGAAGACAGAAGCTCAGGTGCAAAGTCTCTGGAGCAGACATACTTGGAAGTACAGATATTGGACCCATAGACAGTGCTTCAAACGTGTGTCTCTAATATTCATGACCAAGAAAATCCCCACTCCGCAGAATTTGGGTGTCACATGGAGAATATTTTGGGGAATAGTGCTCACAGAGCAATGTATTCACTCTCTCAAACTTAAAGTCCAGGGTCCAAGTTCTGAAGATAACAGGGTTGATGGATTCTTTGCAAACACTCAGATTCCATAATTTTTCCTCCACACCTCTTCCTCCCAACAGGAGGGCCAGGAGCTAAAAACACAAGTATGTGGCTAAAAGTCCTGACCCCCTAGATTTCATGGGACCTATCGTGACAGGTGTCCTCAGGCTGACAGGAGTGGTCACCTTCACTGGGAAGCTCAGATCCTCAAGGTTGTGCAGCGAACAGCGTTCCGTGCTGGGCAAGCTCTTGATGAGGGACTAGTGTCCTGAGTTAACAGTAGGGCCTCAGCCCCTTCCAGCAGAGGGATATGAAGTTCTTGGTGCACAATGGAGTATGAGAACCTCCACTGGGCTGCTTCTCCACAGGGCAGAAGCCAGAGCAGCTC
>CAUYRT010077099.1:0-17464 GCA_963574885.1 Lepilemur ruficaudatus
TGGACTCCTTTGACAGAGTAGATTTTTGAATGTAACAAGATAAGTCAACTTGAGTGGTAATATATTTTGGGAAATCAGCTCACTACAAATTGTGACTGTAAACATTGTACTGTAAATGCTTTGTAGTTTTCCCCCAATTAAAAAAAAATGTCAGTAATGCTTTAAATATCACTTGTTCATAATTTTTATAAATAACAATTCAAAACTTCTATATCAAAAATAAGAAAGCAAATAAAGGGATTATAAACCAAAAAAAAAAAAAATTTTTTTTAAAAGGGCCCTATTCCAGTAACACATCAAACACATTAAACACAACCCACACTGAGTATGAGATATATATACATATATATGTGTGCATTATTTATTTATTTTTAATTGACACATAATTGTGCATATTTATGAGGTACATAATAAAGTTTAAATACTATAATGTACAATGATCAAATCAGAGTAATGTATGTTTTTTGTATTATAAATATTTTAAATGGTTTTAATAATTTTTCTTTTAAAAACATAGGGTATGAGCAACACATTATTTCTCAGCAATCCCCATTCACTCCTCAAGAATTCTTGCAAGGGAGGAAATGTTACTTTCAATTTGTTTTCCAAATGTTTTGAAATTTTTAAAAAATACTGAATGTATCAATTAAGGAAGTAGACATAGTGTTCCACTTTGCAGGCATTTAATTAAACATTTATTCATTTTGATTATGCAGTTTTCTTTTTATGTTTTGGAGGAAATTGATTTTTTTCCCCCAGAACCCAGACTTTTCCTGTGAGGATGGTGGCCAATGAATAAACTGGATCTAGTTGGGAAGTCAACTTTTGGCCAAGTAGGTGGGCCTGGCCAGGACCTTGGGGATGAACAGCAGAGCCGCCGCTAGGGTACGCAGGAGAGGTTGTGGGCAACGAGGAAAGACGGTCTCAGAGAAAATTGGGCCATTCCCCCAGGAACTGGTGAATGCCATGTTCTTTCTTGTCCAGGCTTTGGTGATGGGGGAAAAAGTCTTTGGGTCAGTCCAGAAGACCCCTGGAATCATGGAGCTCTATTGAGCCTGACCCCAAAATGAATCTTACGAGTCATCTTACAAAATCTTCTCATATGGCAGATCTTTATGAGCTGACATGGAAAGGTGTCCCAGGTAGAATCAAATGAGAGAGGCCAGTCTTGCAGTAGCACGGTGAGTAGTGCAACAGTGCACTGGACAGCGTGGGTATGCCCACGCACATGCTCACACCTCTGCACCGGTCTCCAGTCGCTTACCCCTACAAGGTCAACCCTCTGAGAAATGCACGTCCCAGAGCATCATCTCAGACCACCTGGCAGATGCAGGGTCCAGACTGGCTGAGAGGACACTTCACCCCAGCCGTGAATTTGCTTGTCTCCGGCCACGCTTCTAAACTTCCTGATCAGGGAGAGGCCCAAAAAGGTGGGCGGGCGGTTTATTACAAATCAAACGTCTTTATATTATAAAGGAATTGATTTCTTCAACAATTTTTTGCAAAAAGGTATATAAATTAATCCCAAATAAATTAATCATACCTCACGATATTTTAAAAGGAGAGGCTCAGGCTCGTGGGTGTCCATGTCTTTAACAGCTGATTTGTTCATTCACTCATTCATTTAGCTTTGGTTTGTTACTGACTGTGTGGTCACTAGACCTTATCCTGGGGAGGTGGCAGAAGGCAGGATGGTACTTGAGTCAAGGCCCCAAGCCACCAGTTCATTGTCCCATCAGACTTAGAAAACAGAAACTCAAAAATAAAATCATTAAAAATTTCAAGACAGTGAACACAGAGCACTAAACCCCAAACTCAAGGCCTTCTGGAGCGAGGGGCCTGTGGGCCCACACTGGTCTCCCACTGTGACCAGCCCTGCTTTAGGTTATATTATTAAAGCACACTGTGTATGCGGAACCTCTGCTAAGCAGTCAGCGTTTCCCTGAGGGCAGCCGGTCTACGAGATACCATTTGGTGATATGTGGACAGGCATTGTAAACATTTAATAGTTTAGTATTTATTTTAATATGTATTAGAAAATATATGATTATCACATTCTGTCTATAATTTCACAGTGGTATATAGACTCCCTTAGAAACAAACGTATTGAAGGGAAAAAAATCAGTTGCTCTAAAGAAAAATATTAAGTAAAAGATGGCACGTGGCAAAATACGAGAAGATGGTGTAATAGTCAGAGTTTGGGAAACACCACACCGGACTGTGAGTTCTTTAAGGTGTTTATAGTCCGGGGGCAGCTTAATACCGTGCTTGGTGCTCGGCAGGGCAAACCTCTTGCCCACCCCCCGCCCCGGTCCCAAGCACATCCCAGCACGGAGGTTGTAACATCCCTGGGGATCACCTGTTCCCCATGGATTGGGACAGCAGGCCATGGGAGGGGGAGATGCCTGCCTCAAACGCCACCCCAGCGGCTGCTGTGGGAGGGAAATCCGGCAGCCAGTGACCTGTGAGCGCTGAGGTGACGAGGGCACCCCCAGTGCCCTCAAGGGTCTACACTCGCCTCAGTATCCCTGTGTCTGATGGAGCACCACATTAAAAAGGGAACAAAAACGCCATGACAAATCAAGAGAGAGACCATGGAAGAAAGGAAAAAGCTTTCTATTTTAGCACTGTTAACAGCACTTTTTTCTTCCTTTTTGAACAGGGTGCCCACATTTTCATTCTGCATCGAGCTTGACAAATTATGTAGGTGATCTTTACCCAACGCAGCACCTGCAAAGTCTCACTGGGACCGCCAAGGTACAGTTTCTGTGAGGCACTGGAGGACATTTCTGTCTCCTGGTGGTGTGAGGACCCAGGGAAGCGTCACAGTGGATGGAGCTCTGAATTGGGCCTTGGAGTCAGATGAGATTTGAGACGTGCAGGGCTGGGGGAAGGCACGCCTTGCGGAAAGGGACAGGGTGGGACCCTCAGGGCCTGCCTCGGGGTGGGGAGAATACAGAGATGTGGTCTGGCTGGAGCACAGGTGGGAGATGGGCCAGGAGGTAGGGGTGGGAGGGAGGCCTGGGGAAGGGAATCTGAGGCTGGGAAAGGGACAAGGTTAGGCTTCTCGTGGTGTTTATACAAGCGACAAGTAACAGATCCTTTTATAAATCTTTAGTGGCCAGGAACTGAATTTCAGCAAGATGTAATTCTGTGACAAAACAGTGAGACAGCACAACAGGGTGTGGAGAGAGCACATAGCAAGAGAGGCCAGATGTGATATCCGGGCCAAGAAAGAAAGATCTATTGCAGTAGTCACCAAACTCTTTTGATTACACATCCACAAAATATTTTTGAGCACACACCCTAATATATGTATCTGTTCATGCATAAATTATACACTTGCACAACTTTGTTATTTATGATGGATGATATAAAACAAAAGCAGAACAGAACTTTTCAAAAGATAATTTAAAAACAAGCTTATAAAAGAAGTCCTAATATTCTCTTCCTGCAGGGCCATGGACCGCTATTCATGCACGCCAGAGACCTGCAGGCTGGCGTTGTGTCCAGAGGCATCTTATCCATTTACCTGTCCCCAGTGGCAGCTCCGGTCTGTCTTCAGAGATCTTCGTAGACAGAGGCTGGGTTTCTGGGCAATTTATATTTGATATGTGTGTAAAAGGGGGTGGCGGGGAGCAGCAAATGCCGGATTAGTTGAGTGTCAGGTAAGTATCTGAGGGGAAGTATCAGGGGATCCTCATGAAAGAAATCCAAATATTTTACCCAAAATATACTTATTTGACATATTTTGAGAATATTGTCAAAGAGCCAGCAAACAGAAGTGGCCCTGCAAGGCTGTCTTTTGTGAGGAAGATTTATAACTGTTGAGAATTGGCATAGATGCAACCAGCCCTTCCCTTGTCCAGAACTGGGTAAGATTAGCTGAAAATTTGATGCATTTAAAGGTCTTCGAGAAACCTTTCCATCTATTCCCTCTGAGGACTGCTACCTGTGAGGTTTCCTCTGCCTATCATGATCACCTTTGCTAGCCAGGCCTCCTCTTCTCTCCCTCCCATAGCCTGTTTTATCAGCATAACCTAATTTTGGCCATTCTCTGAGCCCCCACTCTTTCTGTAACCTCAAGATGGTACATAAGCTTCCAAACTCCATTGCGGGAGTGGGAAGCCACTCTGTGGTTCACTTCCCATCCAAACATTCATAAATTTTGTTAAGTCTCGGCCAGGCATGGTGGGGGCGTCATGCCTGTAATCCCAGCACTTTGGGAGGCTCAGGTGGGAGGATCACTTGAGTGCAAGAGTTTGAGACTAGCCTGAGCAACATAGCAAGACCCCATCTCTTAAAAAAAAATTTTTTTTTTAAATAGCTGGGCATCGTTACACATGGTAGCCTGTACATGGTAGCCTATAGTCCTAGCTACTGGGGAGGCTGAGGTAAGAGGATCTCTTGAGCCCAGGAGTTCGAGGCTGCAGTGAGCTATGATCATGCCACTGCACAATAGCCTGGATGACAGAACAAGACCCTGTCTTTAAAAAAAAATTTTGTATGTCTTTCTTCAATTAATTTGCCTTTTGTGAGTTTATTTTTCAGTGAACCTTCAGAGGGTGAAAGGGAAGTTTTCCCTCAGCCCTACATATCTCGATTTCTTTCACCACAACCACCCAAATGGCAGGAATTGTCACCTCTAGGTTGTTAGGAAGATGCTGAGAAATCCAATAACTTGCCGAAATCACACAGCTTGAGCCACGATTTGAACCTAGGTTTGGCAGACTCCAGCGCCTCTCCTTGTGAACTCTGGGTCAGGCCTGCCTTTTATGGAGGAGCACGTTGTCAGGGTTGAGTGCCACTGTCAGCACAGGGCTGGCCATTCCTGGGTGAAGTGCGGTGCTGGGACAGACGCAGCTCGCACCCTGTGCAGATGTGCCAAAAGTGTCCCCCAGCAGGCACCAGGACCTCTACCTCAGGGCTCTCTGTGGGGGGGGGGGAAGTCTGGGGGGTATTGGTGGATAAATGTCTCCCTCCCTCTCCCCTCAGGTGGGACAACTCTGAGGCACATTACCCGCCCTCTCCCAAGGTACCCCCAGGTGCTACTCATGGTAGCCCACTTATTAGCACCCCCTGGGTAGGCTTCCTTCTCTTGCCTCCTACCCTTTCCTTGTCCCACTCCCCATTCCTGGTATCTCTTCTCAAAAAAACACGTGCACACAAATCCTTACCTGGAGTCTCCTTCTGGGGACCTCAGGCTAAGCAGCCCTGGGTCAGGGGTGTAACCATGGAGCTTGCACGTCCCGCTCCCTTCTCCTACGCCTCGGCACACATTACCAAGCCAGCCTGGCACACATTACCAAGCCATCGTGGCATTCTATTCTCGAAGCCCAGAGTTCTCAGCAGGGCCCTTCAGGTCCCTATTAACAATTGGTTGGAGTTGACAAGTGACTTGAAACCTGTTCTCCAGGAACAGAAACTAAATCCCTCACACAGAGAGTTCTAGGCCTCAATGTGAAATGAACTGATGCCCAGGTTAGTGGGAGGGGGTGGGGTGAGGAGAACAGAGGAGGGTCGTCCCTGCTCACAAGCACCCTCCCCAGACAGTTTGGTGATGTTCCCAGCAGGCGGTGGGAATGGAGAATAGCAGTTAGAGATGAAAGTAACACATTTATTGAGTGCCTGATGGGCCAGGCTCTGCGCTAAGGCCCCTTGCGGTGTCATCACTGATCCTCTGAGCACTTGCCAATGATTGGCCCGGGGCCTGTGGCAGGGGTGACAGAGTCAGATGGAAACCGAGGACTGTCTGATGCCAAAGCCTGTGTTCTTGCCCCCACACTGCGCTGCCCTCCACACAACATGGAGCCACAAAATTCAGCCCCAAATTGACCAAACCTGTTATCGTCAGCGAACCCACAAGGGAGGTTCAATGTTGCTCACCACACAGAAAGCCACTTACTGAGACAGAGAGGATTGTCAAAGAAGAAAGGATTTATTGCAGAAGATGTGTCTTCTGGAAGGGGGAGGTTTGGACTGCCTCAAATCCGCCTCCCCAACCAACAGGGTCAGGGTTTTTTTTCTGGAGGTGAAATGAATAACGCATGAGGGGAGTGAGCATCATTGCGTCTTTGGGGCGGAGTGCAGGGCACGCAAGCGCAGTGAGGAATCATGCTAGTACGTATGCCCCATGATCACAAAATGACGGCTACGTCCCTCCCAGGTGGAGATTTTACTGTTATAATGAGCCAGGGGTTAATATTGGTCATTCTTTCAGCCTTGTGCGCAGGCTCAGTGGGTCCGTGGGCACAATCTGCTGTGGAGCGTGGCTTATCTTGTCTTCTCCCGACTAACAGCCGGTGTGAGGCTTTGTAGTGATATTGTGGCTGCAGGGAGGCTCCAAATTTCTGGGGAAGAAACTCAACAGGGAATGCATCAGTGCAACAGAAAGTTACAAAGTTCTGGCCAGCAAATATTACTGGCCTGGGAACTTGAAACATAAGAGAACTACAAGAAGAAAAAACTATTACAAAAACATTTTCTTGCTTATGGAGCTGGTGACATTATTACTGAGCATGGCACTTGGGGTGACCACACAGCCAAGTCTGTCCAAGGTGGTCTGACTCTCAAAGAATTCTCTTCTTTTCAGTCAAGCACTAGGGCAAGAAGTGTAGAGCCAGCAGCATTTGCTAGATCTTCCATATGAATATGATTGCAAACCAGACAGAAATCATTTGCCAGACTACATGTTCTGATTTTAAAAAATTGACAAGTGACAAGTTGTATGTACGGTGAGTTTTTGATATATGTACATATTGTGGAATGGTTAATTCAAGCTAATTAATATATCCCACCTTACATACTTAGCAATATGAAGAGAACGTTTAAAATCTACTCTCTTAGCAATTTCAAGTATATTATACATTTTTATTAGCCATAGTCACCGTGCTACACAGTAGATCTCTTGAACTTCCTTCCGTTTAACTGAACTTTTGTATCCTGTGACTAACATCTCTCCAACCTCCTCCACCCCCAGCGCCTGGTAACCACCATTCTACTCTCTGCTTCCATGAGTTTGGCTTTTGTAGATTCCACATATAAGTGAGATCACGAGGCATTTGACTTTCTGTGCCTGGCTTATTTCACTTAGCATAATGCCCTCCAGTTTCATCCACATTGTCACGAATTTCCCTCTTCTTTAAGGCTGAATAGTACTGCATTGTGAATATATATCACCTTTAAAAAAAAATCTATTTTTGACGGTGTTTCTTGGTTTTTAGATTTGGAGACTGTGATTAGCCTTATGTCTGGGCCAGACTTCTGGAGGGACTGGGTGCTGGAGGAGGTAGTGAGGGCCCCACATCTTGGGAACTCAGAGGGGTATCATTCACCCCTCCAGGTACTCCTGAGCCACTGGCTTCTGTAGGCCTTTCAGCTTGGGCCTCTTTCTCTGAAGGGTTGGGATATCCAGGCTTTGGGAATAGAGAACTGCTTCCCTTCTGGAATGTGATATTTAAAAACTCAGCACATTTGCATGCTTTCTCTCTGCATCTAAAGCATTTCTGCAAGTGCTACAGTCTTTTTGTTTTTTTAAGTGTCTCTTAAACTCAAGATTCAGCCTCTGTATTTCCATAGAATTTGAATTTATTTGCACTCAGCCCAGCTGGCAAGAAGCTTTTTTCCCTCAACTTGGGGATGCTGCAACCTGGACAGGAAAACCTCCCAGGAGGAGCTGCAGGTGCCCACCAGAGACCAGAGTTCACTGCTGAAGCCTTTTTGCTTAATCTCCCCTTTGTCCCCAGGTGGCAATTCCCAACAACCTGGCTCTGTGTAGACATGGCTTTTGCCTTTTTTTTTTTTTTTTTTTTTTTGAGACAGAGTCTCACTCTGTTGCCCGGGCTAGAGGGAGTGCTGTGGCATCAGCCTAGCTCACAGCAACCTCACACTCCTGGGCTCAAGCAATCCTTCTGCCTCAGCCTCCCGAGTAGCTGGGGCTACAGGCATGTGCCACCATGCCCAACTAATTTTTTGTATATATTTTTAGTTGTCCAGCTAATTTCTTTCTATTTTTAGTAGAGATGGGTTCTTGCTCTTGCTCAGGCTGGTCTCGAACTCCTGAGCTCAAATGATCTACCCACCTCGGCCTCCCAGAGTGCTAGGATTACAAGCGTGAGCCACCGGACCCGGCCCACTTTTGCCTTTTTGAGGACAGGAAAATCTATTTCCAGTGTCCCAAATTAGAGGCACACCCTGGAACACCACCTGGAGTGATGATGGGAAGATCCAGCTGGATGCTCCCCAGGACTAAGATGGAAGAAGACCAGAGGCTCCCAGAACACCACGTTCCTTGTGTTTGGCTGTGCAGCTCCTCCAGAATGTTCTCCCTCAAGTATCTCTTCATTCCCCTCTGGTCTTGCATCTGACTCCTAGCCTACGGTGGCAAGGTTTAAAATCATGGCTTTGCCATTAGGAAAGTCTTGGTTTACCTCATCTGTAAAATGGGGGTTTGGGCCCCTCCCTCTAGAGTTGAAGTGGGTTTAAAGGAGATGGGAGGACATGAGAGGCTCTCACAGCGAGGCCGCCCTCAAGCCCCTCCCCAGAGCAGGAGGCTGCCCAGCACCTGTAAAGTTCCTCAGCATTGACCCTAAGTGGGGATGGGTGTGTCTCCTTTAGGAGAGATTCTTCTGAGATGCAAATACCGTATAGCAGTTTCCTCCCCACTGCTGACAATCGCCTTCCCTCTTTGTCATTTGTCCATTCATTCAGTGACAATTATGTGGCTCTTACTCTGTGCCTGGCTCCAGGGGAGCAGCAGTGAACAGAACTGACCATCTGTGGAGTCTACATGCAGGGGCTGGGGCTGGGCAGTGGCGGGGAGAGAGACCACTATAAAAACACAGTTGTTTTGTTGTCGAGTGGTGACGTGGCTACGGAGAAAGAGTGAAGCTGTACTCAGAGGGGATAGCAAGGTGGGGTGGCAGTAGGTTTGGTATTTTATGCAGGGTGATCCAAGAAGGCCTCTTTGGTAAGATGACATCTGACAGGAGGGAGCAAGCCCTGTGATAAGGTGGGGACAATTGTCTTAGGAAGAGGGAGCAGCAAAGTGCACAAGCCCTAAGGCTGGAATATGCTCGGAAGCGTCCAATGCAGAGCAGAGGCCAGCATGGCTGAAGCGGTGAGTGTCGGGAAGAAACGGGAGATGAGGTCACCGGGTGTGGACAAGAGTAATGTGAGCTCTGTGGGCCACTCTCAAGGACTTGGGCTTGTACTTTGCATGAGATGAGAAGCCACAGGCGGCGGGTTGGTGGGGCGGGTGTTAAACAGAGTAGTATGATTTGACTTGAGTTTTAAAAGTTTACTCCAGCCACTTGGCAGAGAGTGGATGGTAGAGGTGAGGGCAGAGACAGGGAGGCCACGCAGGAGGCTTCTGCAATAATCCAGGTGAGATCTGCTGGGCTGGGACCATGCTAGAAGCAATGGTAAGAAACGCTAAGTTCTGGCTGGGTTTCGAAGGTAAGCCAGCGTGAGTTACTGAGGGATTGCATGCAGAGCATGAGAGCAAGAAAGGAGTCAAAGATGATTCCCAGGTCTTTTGCCTGAGCAACCAGAGTTGCCCTTTTATGAGCTGGAAAAGACCAAGAGGAACACATTGGAGGAACAGGAGATGTTAGGTTTGGGATGTCATTAGTCATCCGAGTAGAGAGGTCAAGTTGTAAGGTGGATACAAAAGTTTGGAGTCTGGGGTAGAGGTCTGGCTGGAGATCTAATTTTGGGAGTCCTTCAGCCCTTGAGACTGGCTAAAGCAAGGAGTGGTAGAGGAAAGGCCCAAGGCCTGAACCGTGGGGCACTCCAGTGTCACGGGCAGAGGGATGTGAGCGTGGTCAGGCAGGCAGGGGAGATCCCAGGAAAGTGCATGTCCAAGCCAGGAGTGTGTCAGGAGAGAGGAGGGGCTGCTCTGCCACAGGCTGCTGCTCGTGGGTCAGGTAACATGAAGCCTGAGAGTTGCTCATTGGGTTTGGCAGCTGGAGATTCTTAGAGGTCTTGACACCAGCTGTTTCAGTGGAGCCAGGTGCCAAAAGTCAATGGCTTCAAGAAAGAAATTTCTTTGACTTTCGTCACCTGGCTCCACTGAAATAGCTGGTGTCAAGAGGTCTGAGAAAGAGTTAGAGACAGTAATTGGACAACTCTGTTTAAAGAGTTCTGTCTACACGGGAGCAGAGCATGGGAGCAACGGCCAAAGCAGGATGAACGAGAAAGGAAGAGACCCAGGTTGTCGTTTTGCTTCCCATCTTGTTATGGATCAGGCATCCCAGGTCAGCCATGCTGAGTTCGCCAAGGCAAATCCCACAGAGGGAGCTGGAGTGTGGGCAGGCACAGAAGTTCTGTGACCATCAACTGTGGAATCTAAGTTGGGAAGGGAGGAAGACGAGGCAATGAAGGGGCTAATGATCAGTGAATCGGATCATAGGTTCTAGGTCTCAATTGGTAGAGGAATTATTGGAGTCTAGTAAGAGAAGGAGTGAGCTGGAAACACGGGGTAATGGAAACCGAGATGACGGAGGGCTGTAGCTAGTGGGAGTGACGATTGCAAGGTTTGCCCCTGGAGTGAGTGGTCAGAGTGGGGGTGACCAGGTCATTAGTGGAGAGTAGGACACAGAGCTGAAAGGCAGGGGAGGATCTTCTATGTGGATATTGAAATCACCATGAGATAAAACAAAGTGCTGTGGAGAGGGTGAGAATGAGCTCGAAGTCCTCAAGGAACAAGAAGAGGTGACCTGGGAACAAAGGTGCCTGCAAGGAGGAGGGGTCAGCGGTATTGTTTGGTGAGAGTCAAAGGGAGATTCAACAGAGGAAGGAAGGAGAGAGAATGGTTTGGAAGCAGCAATGAGTACCAAAGAAGACACTGACCCCACCCTAGGGCAGAGGAGCAGTGAGGACTGGAAAGAGAACAGCCTCCACTTGAGAGCTTGCAGGGCAAGTAACAGCTTCACTAGGAGCATTTCTGAGTCTCTAACTCAGTTTCCCAGAACACCTCATTTTCCCTTCCACCCAAGTTGTTTGAGAGTCAGCACTTTCTGAGGCCACACGTGATGCTGACTCTGGAAATTTTGACCTGAACCACAATTACTGGCTCAAGTAACATTAGGACAGTTTTGCTCCCAGTTACCCAGTAGGTACATATTTGTCATCTCCAGAGCTTGCATTTTAAAATGATCTTTAAAAGCCTTGTTTACAAAAACATGCAACTCTTTTCCGTTGTGAGGTCATATCCCCAGGGAGACTTACTAAATCTGTGTTCAAATTTCTTTGCCTATTTATTTACCAGTGTCATCAGGTGATCTTCATAAACATACACACTAGCATTGATTGAGGTTATGTCAGGCTAAGGTGTTTTCCTGAGACAGCTGTCATTAGTTAAAAAGATGAGTGAAGGGAGGAAGGAAGGAAGAAAAGGAGAAATGGAAACAGGAAAAGAGAAAGAGGAAAGGAAGGGAGGGAGGAAGGAGGCTGAGTATTCCAATATAAGACTACCTGGAATTTGTCTTTTCTGAGGGATAATTTTTAGAAAAAGCTTTGCCTTACATTCAGCTATCTTTGCTGCTCGTGTCTGTAGCCCCAGAGTCTACAAATGTTTTTGGAATGAATTAACCAATTGCTCTTGCCTTCCAGTCTTAGCAAAGATTCCTTCACAGCCCTTGGGTCCTTGGGCCCCTGGTCCTGAGAGAAACGCCACCCTCCCCTGCCCCCATGCCCTGCCTCTGCTTGGCCACTGAACTCTAACTTGCTGTTTTTTTCTTCCAACATGTGTATTTGGAAGCTCTTTGGCTTTTATTAAATGCAACTCTACTGCTAATACATTACATTAATCTTGTGCCAGCCACACCTTGGCACCAGTCCTAGCTGGGCAGGGGGCCAGATTTGGAGAGAGGTTCTCCATGCCAGTGATCAAGTTTGGTTAAGAGGTGAGATATTCACTGCTAGATGCAAAAACTCCAGAATGTTTTCCCAGCTGCAGTTAGGACTCTGGTAGTTTCTGCCTCTGGTGATGGAGTTTGGGGTCATCTGAACTGGTACCGATGAGAGGTAGGGGCTGAAATAGAAAGATGTAAACCAAACAGAGGTGAGGTTTGGGGCTGGGGGCAGGGGACTGGGCCTGCCTGGGAAGGAGGATGAGAAAAGAAACTGTGTTGATAGGAACTTCTCCAGTCTTTCATATGTCTAAAGCCATCATCTGAACTTGGAATTGGCTTTGAGAGTTGTCCCAGTGTGCGTTTTGATAACATATTATGAGTTTTTAGACGAATGCACATTGAAGTGGTAGTTTTGAAGAAATGCCTGGCTAATCCTGCAGGCTCCTGTGGGGTCAGGTAGCCATGCTTGCTTCCAACAAGCACTTGCCTCAGCCATGGGGACATGGGGCGATGGTTGTGGGTGCATCCTCAACACAATGTCCTTTCTCGGCTCTTGAGCATATACTAGAATCTTTATTTGAGGCCCCAGGTCCCTGTGAGTGCTAGGAAAGGGAAAAGAAAAGACTCCCAGAGTGAGGTTCTGTAAGCAGCTTTGAGGATGCCCCAGGCAAAACACCAATCCATCCATAACAATAGTGTGGACAGGCAGGTGTTCTTCCCTCATTTGCTCCCCGATTCCCAGAGCCTGGGAACTTCTGAGGCTTTTGCAATACAACTAGACTGGGAGGAGACAGGTATCATTTTTGCATAACAAGGTACAGCAGCAGTGGCAGTAGGAGGTTTAGGCTTCATAGGTTGAACATAGGATGTTGTAGATGTGTCACCCCATGCTGAGAGCACTATGAGGAGAATCAAATCTAAAGGGACTTTCTGCCAGCCCACCCCTCATCTCTCACTGCCCACTAACAAGGCGTGGATACAGACCTGGCCAAGAAGTCCCCACATCCACAGAAGGTGGGGCGCAGGCACAGTGGTGCCTGGAGAGCAGGAAGCAGAGAAGCTGGGGGAAGGCTGGGTGATCTTCACTTATCAAGAAGGTGGCCACACACCCAGGCTTCCAGACAGCGACATGGTCATGGAGACACGTTTAATGAGGTAGCAGGGTCCCACCAAAGCCTGACTCTGCAGGCTCCAGGGAGGGGCCTGTGGCGAGGCTCTAGGAGCCCTCTGAGCAACAGACACGCTAACAGAAAGGCTGCCTGGCTGGGCCGGCACTGCCCTCCCCTCGCGACAAGGGCCACAGTGGGGCTACTCTCACCTGTGCTGCAAACCTCCTAGACACCAGGTACTTTAAGACACAGAATCCCCTTGGCAGAGAGAAACCCAGTTTCCACTGACGGTCTCACAGCGAGGGAGTGCCAGAGCAGGGCCAGAAGCCAGGCCTGTCTGTGGTCTTCCTACAACACGGGAACAGCTGACAGGCTTTTTGTTTTTGTTTTCTTAAGCACAGCCTGGGCCCACCTCTAGGCTGAGGCTGCTTTGCACCCTGCCAAGGTCCTCCCAACACAGCTGTTTCCCGCCTGGCTCGGCTGCCAGGTGTGAATCCATTTCACCCGCCTCTGACTCGCTCCGTGCTGCCAAACACACCGCAGCCATCAGTTTCCTTTAGGCATTTTGTTGAAGGTGAAAACAACCTGTTAGAAGAGAGATGTGAGAGTAACAAAAATGAGGAAATGTTTTTTTTTTTTTAAAAAATGAGATTTCCCCTGTTAGTCCTACTTTATCCTTGGGAGAGACCCTCACCCAGATGAGTGGTCTCATTCTGGGGAAGGGCAAGATTACAGAGACTGGGCCACTCCTGTGTCCTCTTTTTGGTACTTAGAATAGCACTTCTTGAACTTCACAGTACCTGAGAATCCCCCGCACAGCCCAAGAAAACACACATTCTTGGGCCGCACCCCGGAGACGGAGTCAGTGGGTCTGGGTGGGGGTGGGGGCAGAATTACCTTTTCTGACAAGCTCCCAAGTGTGGCGATGCTGGCGGTTAGCCAGCCGTGCACTGGCGCCCCTGCCCTAAGCATGGCATGAGTGAGCCCTCTCTGGGTATTGGCTGGGTTTGTCTGCCAGTTTTTGCTGGAAGAGTGGGGAACTTTCTAGATGGTCTTGTGGTTCCCTCAGGGGTTGCTACCACCCAGGAATATCAGGCTGTCCCCAATTTTCTCTTCCCCTCAACGATTTGGTGGGGAGAGAAGAACAGAAATTGGAAAGAAATGAAGGAGGCTCTAGAATAAACTTTGGCAACTGGTGGTTTTGCTGAGACCATTTGGGCCAAGAGAATT
The DNA here is from genome assembly GCA_963574885.1 of Lepilemur ruficaudatus. Lineage (NCBI taxonomy): Eukaryota > Metazoa > Chordata > Mammalia > Primates > Lepilemuridae > Lepilemur > Lepilemur ruficaudatus. Next base: position 14,195 of record CAUYRT010077099.1, read on the forward strand.
ACTAGAATACGATGTTTATGTTTGACCCCGGTTTGAAGATTTGAGGTTGGACATACATATCAGTTTCCTTATTTGTACAACATGGAAAATACTGCTACCTTAGGGATTATTGTAAGGAGTAAAGTCACAGCTAGCCAGTGTAGCACCAGAGCCAGAATCTGGTTTCTCAGAATCTCCTTGGATCAGTGTACAGGAATAACACCAATGACCGTGGTGTCTCCGGAGTGGGCGCTTACTAGGCCTAGGCATTGTGCAAGCTGCTCCACAGATGATGTTCCATTCAAAACTCACAGTACCCTGAGGAGGAAAACATCATTATTCTTATATTACTCCTGAGGAAACCTGGTCTTTGAGGTTAAGTAACCCGCCCAGGGGTTGAGTGCAGGCCTTGCTCACAATGACGCTGTTACCACCTCACAAACCCCAGGGACCCTCCCTGCAGTGCCTCTCAAGAAACTGTCAGATTGGCCACAGCCCCATGAGGGCTGGGAGTGGGGAGAGCTGGGTGCAGAACCAACTCTGCTATCACAGAGCTACGTGGGCTGGACAAGCCTTCCCTGTCCGGACATCAGCTTCCTTATCTGTGAAACGGTGTCTAAGTTCCCTCCCAACACTAACCTTTCAGGACTCTACTACTATTCCGTTAGAGTACTGGCAACAAGTTGAGTTCCAGAAGTTTCTCACATTGCCAGTGTGCCATCTCCAGGGTTCCAGCATTACACCAGGCTGTGATTCTCAGGCTTAGAGAGAAGGCACCCCTGTGGAATATCAACAGGGACAGCCGCAGGTCAGAGACCAGCAAGGATCAGGTGAGCTGCTGGCTCAACCTAGGCGAGTGCGTGGGTCCTGTCATGCCCTCTCCTTGGCCTTTGAAGAAGGGAAAGTGAGCACAATGAGGTATGTGCCCTACACAAAAACATTTTAGCATTCTTTCTTTATACATGGGATAGTTACCTCAAAGAGACTGGGTCTGGGTGCCAGGCTGAGCACATACAACCACTTCATGTCAACACAACCCTCTTCCAAGGCAGAACAGGTATTTTATTTTGATTTTATGAAGAACTCCCACTGCCCAGATTCTGCCATTAACACTTTATCATACTTGCTTTATCACATATCTATTCTTCTAGCCATTCATTAATCCATCTTAGTTTTGATGTCATTTGAAGTATATTGTGACTGCAGTATATTTCCCCCTAAATACTTGAGTATGCAGATCATTAATTAGAGCTCCATATTTGGTACATTCTCTTTGACGTAAAATTTATATACAGTGAAATGTACCAATCTTTAATATGTGTTAGCTAAGTTTTGTCAAATGCATAAAACCCGTGTAATGCAAACCCCATCAAGACATGGAACATTCCTGTCTCTACTAAAAATAGAAAGAAATTAACTAGCCAACTAAAAACATATATAGAAAAACTTAGCTGAGCATGGTGGCGCATGTCTGTAGTCCCAGCTACTCAGGAGGCTGAGGCAGAAGGATCCCTTGAGCCCAGGAGTTTGAGGTTGCTGTGAGCTAGGCTGATGCCACGGCACTCTAGCCCAGGCAACAGAGTGAGACTCTGTCTCCAAAAAAAAAAAGAAAAAAAAGACATGAAACGTTACCATCCCCTCAGAAAGTTCTCTCATGCTCCTTCCTGTAGTAGATATATTTTCCTCCACTAAAGATTAGTTTTGCCCCGAACAGGTTTTTAAAATTAGCTTTATTGAGTTATAAATTATATGCAATAAACTTTCCAATTTTAATTTTTGGATGAATTTTAACAAAGGCATATAGTTGTGTAACCACCACCACAATTCTGCTATAACATATTTCCATCACCTCCAGATGTTCACTCATGCTCCTTTGCAGCCAGCCAGTCACCTCTTCCTCACCCCTGCACCCTGGAAATCACTGATCTGCTTTGTATCACTATAGTTTTGCCTTCTCCAGAATGTCACATACAGTATGTAATCTTTTGCTTCTAGCTTCTTTTACTTAGCAACATATTTTTCAGATTCAGCCATGTTGTGTGCATCAATGGTTTATTCTTTTCTTATTGATGAGTAGCATTCCATTGTACTGATGCACCACAATTTGTCTATCCATCCACCTGTTGATGGACATTTGGTTGTTTCCAGTTTCTGGAACTAAAATTCCAAATGAATACAACTTAGGAATGGCATGGAGTAAGGTGTGGTTGGAAGGAAGAATTAATCTGATCTTGTTTGGGGTGGGAAGGGTATATATATCCACATCAGGGATCAGCAAACCTATTCAGTAAAGAGTAAGTTTGCAAATATTTCATGCTTTCTGGGCCATACAGTCTTTGTCTCAACTACTCAACTCTCCCGTGGTAGCACAAAAGCACTATAGATAATATAAAAATGAATATGTATAGCTGTATTCTAACAAGACTTTATTTATCGACACTGAAATTTGAATTTTAGATAATTTTCATGTTATGAAATCATGAAATACTATTCTTTTGATTTTTTTCAGCCATTTATAAACAAAAACTATTTTTAGCTTGTGGGCTGTGCAAAACAAGAAGCAGCTGGGATTTGGCCCACAGGCTATAGTTAGTTGACTTCTGATCTAGATTACTTCAAAATATTTAGAAAATTATGCTTAAGTATGTGTCTTCAAAATTTAATTATAACCACTAAAAGAATGGAAATGGGATATATCACTGCCAACCCACAAATGGAAAATCATTGAAATAAAATTGATTGCTGCAGAAAAGATTAAAAAGTAAAAGAAACAAAGAGAGTAAAATTTTAAAAAAGAAGAAAGTATGATAAATAGAACACATAATAAAATAACACGACAAGGATAAATCTAATGGAGCTTCCTGTTGGGCTGGAAAGTACTAGGTCAGCTCTGCATCCTGGTCTGACAGCTTCCCAGGCCCCATCTTGAGTCTGCCTGTATATGAATATATAATAATAGTACCCATCAGTAGGTTAAATTAGCCTATTACAAGGCATAGAATTTTAGTTTAGGGTAAAGAGAAGAAAAAAAAAATTGAGCCATGTGGTATTTCCAAAAGATACATCTAAAACGAAATCATGCAGGATATTTAAAAAAAAGGATATAGAAAAATATATACACTTAAATAGGTATCGAATATTAGGTAATTACTATAAAACAGGTAAATTGCTGTGCATTACATAATAAACAGCCAACATTTGGTAAATTGCTATGAAAAGTGGATGTAGCAATATTAATATCAGAAGCAACAATTTAAAATAAGAAGCGTCAAGGCAGACAGGGAGAGTTCA